>SEYY01003857.1:5000-17500 GCA_009176605.1 Armadillidium nasatum
AACATTGATATATTGCCTTTCACTATAAGTGATTTTGAAATCCACAAAACCGCTTTTCCAATAATTTTCAAGCCATTTACTTCATACCATTTGGTTTGTTTTCTTAAATAGTTAACTTTTATATAATCCCTAATTTAATCCATTAGTAACATATTCAGATGGTAACCAAGGAGCATGATATATATTATATATATATATATATATATATATATATATATATATATATATATATATATATATATATATATATATATATATATATATATATATATATATATATATATATATATTGATTGTGGTGTTCCTCAGGGTTCTGTTTTATCTCCTACTATTCTTTCTTTTCATCAACGATCTCCTCAGCTGTATTTCTAACTCTGTTCATTCTTATGCCGACGAGTCAACTCTCCATTCTTCTATGCATTTCAAATCTGCTCTCTCTTTTGCTTCTCGTCTTCAACTTTCCAAATCCAATCTTGCCGATATGGATGGGATTTCCCGGTGGGGCCACCGCAACCTTGTGAAATTCAACTCTTTGAAAACTCCACTTCACATCTCTCTCTCTAAAACACTTCCCAACTTTCCTATCTTATTCGACGGCTCTCTCGTCTCAACTGTGAACAACATAAATATTCTTGGTCTGAACATAAACAATTATCTTGGAAACATTATATATATATATATATATATATATATATATATATATATATATATATATATATATATATATATATATATATATATATATATATATATATATATATATATATATATATATATATATATGGGGGCAAAATATACATTTCAAGACGAAATTGAATTACACCAAAAACTGAAGAACAGATTGTCTCAGCATCACAATTTAAGAGCTCTATATTTGAAGTACTAGAATTTTCCATGTCTGTCCATGTTTTTACATATTAAAATTTTTCAAATCAATTTTCTGATGGTACTATTATATAGGGTGTTCCACTCGCTCTCGGCCCCAGATATGAGGTTATAGATATAAAAGTACTGGCCATAAGTTAATAAAATTTGATGTGAACAAATCTTGATGTGTAAAGCGAGGCGGAATCATGAGAGCTTGCACGACATCCGTTACATCCTTCTGTGAAGATCGAGTTATTTCCAAGGGATTTTCGCCACCAAGGCCGCCAGACCTTACTTCGCCGGATTTCTTCCAATGGGGCATGCTGAAAGGGGAAGGTATATCGTAACAAGTCATACACTATCATGCAACTGAAAGACAACATTCGGTGAGTAATTGACGGCAACCTTCCTTAACATGGAAAAAAGTGTGCAAGCCTTACTTGATGCTAATGGCGATCATTTCCAACACTTGTTGTGATATCGGCACGATTCTCACACCCCAAGGTTTGTTTGTTGCAAATTTTATTGGTTTCTTACTACTACGATATCTATAACCGTATTTCTGGGTCGAGTGCGACACCCTGTACTATATATTAAAATTACATTTATTAACACATTTGAATAAAGAATAAAGAAAAGACAATGTAATTCTAACCTGTTATAAAATTGTTTAAATTCATTAAAATAATGAAAATTGTTAAAATATACTTTTTAAATTTCATCATCATCGTCAAAACAAAATTATATATATATATATATATATATATATATATATATATATATATATATATATATATATATATATATATATATATATATATATATATATATATATATATATATATATATATATATATATATATATATATATATAACTTGATAAGCAATATATGCATGTTTTATTTGAAAGGACTATTGTTAAATTTTTTTTTTTTCAAAAAGTTTTAAATTTTTAAATTTTTAAAATATATGAAAAACTTATTTTGATGTTTTTATTTCTAATAAATGTTTATAAATTGCCAGTTGTGGAGAAATATTTATTAAAAATTCGAGAATTATCTATATTATACTATAAACCAAGCTTGGAAAGACGGTGTTTTATAGGTGTGCAACATATGGCCAGAACTAATGAACAGTTTAACATTTTGTTAATTCTGGTAATAAAAATCTGATATGAATCGGAAAAAGTAAAATAGTTTATAATATTTTGTCGACGGAAAATATGAAACATACTGGTTCATCATTGAGAGAATTACAAGTTATACGTTTGGCACACTCAGAGAAAACCCTCACACCCAAATAGCGATTTATCCAAGTAAAATCAAAGTACATTCCCAAGCTAGACACGTTGCAAAACAGAAGGGCAATAACCGCGTCTTTGCTAAAACTGGGCCGTTTCTGTTGAAGATTTGAAAAACGAATTATATACAGAGGTAAAGAAGATAATCAGAGAAACCTATAGGGGTAAAAGAATTTAACTTGTATAAGAAGTAAAAAGTCTTGCTGTTTTTCGACTGCAAAAATTAATTAAGTCATATTTAAAATCCTGTTTTGCTTTATGATTAGTTCTGGTACAATAATTTATAAACAATTCCTTTGTTTCGTTTTCCATCTTTCCCACTCTCATTGGGTGGCGCCCATCATGATTTCTTCACACACGCACACACAAACCACATCCTTCATCCCCACTCACCACCACCTCCATTTCCCTCTGTCCTCTGCATCTCTCCTAACCGCGCCTAAACTCAAACCACTTCCCCCCCCCCCAAAAAAAAATCTCAATCACTCCATTCATCCATCTCACTGTGGACTTCCTCTACCTCGGATTTAAGCAATCTGCCAGAGCCCTATTCGAGGAGTGTGGTTCATAGCCAGGAGATGTTGGGTTATATGTTATTTCTGACCAAGTTGATAAGTTACACAGATTATTTCGGTTTTGGATAGGGAAACCCTGCTCCAATACAGCAAAATCAAGTATATATTTGACCCCCGGTGGGCGTGGTTTCAAATCCTGTAGGACCAATTTAGAGAAAATGTGATATTGTGTTGTAATAGCTTGGAATGTTGTAAGAGTTGGCAATGTTTTTAAGAGACATGTAAGTATTGGGATTAGAGAAATAGTACACCTTGACATAAACTGTAATTAATAAATTAACTACAGAAAATCTCCTACAAACGACAATTTTTTGTCAGTTCAGGTAACTGGATCGGAGGTTCGGACCTCGATTTGTATACTTTGTAGTACACACTCGAGAGCAAGGGGCGAACCACGTTCGATCCCTTAAACCAGAGAAAACTTATTTAACCCACTGAGCTACCGTGAATTATATATATATATATATATATATATATATATATATATATATATATATATATATATATATATATATATATATATATATATATATATATATATATATATATATATATATATATATATATATATATATATATATATATCGTCTACTGTGGCACAAATGGTAGAGTGTTAGGATCACGTTCTTGAGGGCACCGATTCGATCCTGCTTTTGGATCCTTGGTATAATCTGCCTTAAAAAAGTTTATCTCCTTGAATAAGGCAATGCCCGTGAGACCCCAATGTTTTCAAAAGTTTTTTGTCATTTTTAGAAAATCAGCAATATTATATATATATATATATATATATATATATATATATATATATATATATATATATATATATATATATATATATATATATATATATATATATATAATATATATTATATATTAGATAGAGCGATACCAAGACTTTCAACTTAATTGATATTGATATGTAAAAATATACAGATACTGATTCCAATTTTGAACTTTTAATATATATATATATATTAATATATATATTATATATAATATATATATATATATATATATATATAATATATATATATATATTATATATATATAATATGATCCAAGTAAGGTTCTAGGGGCCTGTCAACGGGCCAGCACTCGTCTCCTTCTAGATCTTTCATAAATAATTCTTTCACCAACTGTTCCACCGTAGGCAGCTGATGTCACCTCAGTGAATCCCCAACTGTCTTCATCCATCTCTTCCTGGGTCTCCCTCTAGCAGTTCCTCTCCGGCATCCTCCACACGTGTCCCAACAATCTCAGTCTTGCTTCATCTTTCTTTTGAATTACTGGCCCAACCCATATAATTTCTCTTGTTCTTTCGTTTCTTATACTCTCCCTCCTGGTCCTTTGTACGGAGAAGACGACGGTAATCCCTGTGGCGGATAGTGCGAGAAAAGGCAGAGTTAAAACAAGGTTGTTAGGTTTAGCAGAAGGGAAAAAATGGAATGTACGCCTCCATGCCAGAGAGAATCATCTTGGTAATACGTTCTGCACACTCTGAGGGACCCTTCCCACGGAAGTAATAATCATTCCATGGGAGATCAAAGAATTACGACCGCAAGTCCGACCAGCTCGCGGTACCGAAATGCCACAAACGTTTACTTTCAATTGAAAGGAAGACTTGAAGAGATAGAAGAGAGATACAAAGATAAGAATGTGATCGGAGGAACCCAGAGGAGGAAAGAGTTTGAAGGAGAGGATTAGAAGTTAGAAAATGGTCTAGAATGTTGGGTTCATCTACAAGACGATCAGGGATACGAGTAGGGAGTTGCACCAACTTCTTAAGGTTGTTTTGGATAGTGAAATGGAAGGCACGATCACCAGCCATATCATGAGAACTAGATGAAAACCATTGACAGTGGTGAACATTGAAATCACCTACTATGATGATTTCAGAGAAAGGAGAAGAAGAGAAGTGCTCCATTTTGGAGTTTAAATAGTTGAAAAATTTAGGATAGTCAGTAGAATTATGAGATAAATAAACAGAATAAATGAATTTAGTCGTAGAATTGCAAGAGAGCCTGAGTGATAAGGTGGAAAATTCGGAAGACTCCAAATTAGAGACATGAGGACAAACGACATCGTTGCATACGTATGCACAACGGCCTTTGGCTGAAAGTTGAGGATAAAGGCAGTAGGAGGAAACAGAACAGGGTTTGCTATCAGAACGATCAGACATCCGAGTTTCGGTCAAACAATAGGTGAGGTCTAGAATAAGAGGTGATGTTCAACAAAGTGGAAATTGGAGTGTAGAACTCGAATGTTGCACAAATTAATGAAAAAAAATAAACCGTGCATCAGGACAAGCCTGCTGAAGTCTTGGTAATTCCAACCTCATCACCGGAGGCCACCAACTCCCAAGTGGTGACGGGGTTAGGGATGGATGAGGGGCTATTTTATGGAAGCCGCGCTCCCGGGGATTCTCCGAGGCTACTGCTGTTGATGCCATCATCATTAATTTGCTTTCTTTTTAAAGAGGGTGTGTGTCTGCAATAGTGCTTTATCTGTGTTAAGGAGAGCCTACTCTGTGTAGAAAGTGGAGATGAGCGCGAAAGAGAGCGAACCATTTTGCATCGGGATGAGATGGAAAGTATCCTTAACATCCCATATACCTAATGGGTGGTAATCTCATCTCCTCGGGAGCGCTACTTCCCTCCTCGGTATATATATATATATATATATATATATATATATATATATATATATATATATATATATATATATATAATATATATATATATATATATATATATATATTATAAAAAAAATTATTTAAGACATAAATTAAAAAAAAAAAAAAAAAACACCCAATCCCGAACCTAACACAGATCCCTAATGTAGGCGCAGACAGGTTACTGAGAGGTTTTTAAAATACAGCAAGAAAAACAGAAGATAGAGTTCCACAGAACATAAGTGGCTGGAAAGGAGGAGGTACAGTCGTGAACAAAAGTTCGTTCCTATTAAGCTGGAAATAAATATTTATATAAAATGGAGATCATCTCAGATTCAGCCAATCACAGTTCAATTAAGCCCCTCTCAATGTTTTTATTTTCTTTTTATTCAAAATAGAGCTTTTATAAAATGATCTCCATTTTATATAAATATTTATTTCCAGCTTAATAGGAACGAACTTTTGTTCACGACTGTACCACAACGTAAAGACTTGGTTTTCAATGTTCACACAAAGTTCATGTGCAAGCAAGTTACTCCTATGTGCTGCGAGGGCAACGAAATGGTGGTGGAATGCGAGAGGTCAACTCCCTTAACCACCAGCAGTTGTAGTACCTATAGATAAGAGAGAGTGCGCCAATGTCACCTCGCAGATAAAAAGGGTCAAGGGAGTTTGAAAGTAGGGGACAGTTTATTAGCCTTTTGCCTTAGACTCAATCTTTTCCAAAAGAAGGGTGGAATTGGAAGCACCCCAAATGTGAGAACAGTACTCCATACAAGGATGGATAAGACCGTTATATAATTGGAGTAACTGTTTAAAAAAAAAAAAAAAATTCCCGCAATCTGAACAGAACTCCCAGCTTTTTAGAAGTCACCTTAGCAACCTTTGTGATATGATGTTTCCAAGACAATTTATTGTTTATGTTCAGACTAATAATATCAATGTTGTTCACAGGTAAGAAGGGAGATCTGTCGAAGGAAATAGAAAAGTTGGGAGGGTGTGTTTTTTTTTAAGAGTTCAATTTCACAAGGTTACAAGATTGGAATCGGAAAGTTGAAGATGAGAAGCAACTCTAGAAGCAAAAGATGGAGCAGATTTGAAAAGTGTAGTAGAATGGAGAGATGAGTCGTCAGTATAAGAATGAACAGAGTTAGGATTACAGCTAAGGAGGTTGTTGATGAAAAGTAAGAATAAAGTAGGAAATAGAACAGAACCCTGAGTAACACTATAATATATATATATATATATATATATAATATATATATATATATATATATATATATATATATATATATATATATATATATATATATATATATATATTATATATATATACCTCGGTTACCATCTTAATTGTTATAATGGATTAAATTAGGGATTAAAATAAAAATAAACTATTTAAGAAAACAAACCAAATGGTATGATGGAAATGGCGTGCAAATAAATCGAAAAGCTGTTTTGTGCATTTTAAAAAATCACTTTTAGTGGAAAGCACCATATCAATGTTCTGGAAACAAAATTGGTGGGAAGCGACATTGCAAAATATTATGAAATATTAATAAAAAATTACATAATTTAATTAAGTAATTAAATAAATGAACAATTAAGTAAAACAAGTTGATCTATGGTATACAAAGAGTTAACTGAAATAATTTGAAAAAAAATTGGATCTGTAGTTACAGAGATATAGAATATAAACCAAAAAATGTATTACCGGCTAATTAGTAATTAATTAATTGAAAATTTGGAAAATAAAGAAAACGGTTTCTTGGTATTCGAAACTCTACAGTCAAAGAAATTGAACATTCAAAAAAAATGTAAGCCAACAGATTAAGTTACTTTAAAAAATCTGGTATGGGTATCGGTAATTTTTTTGCCGATACCAATACCTGAAAGCTCGATACCGATTACAATATTTAAAAATATACTGATATTTCACTCCATCCCATATATATATATATATATATATATATATATATATATATATATATATATATATATATATATATATATATATATATATATATATATATATATATATATATATATATATATATATATATATATATATATATGAAGTTGAGATAGCTTCGTTCTTGTGAACTTCAATCTAATCAGAAAGGTTAAAGCCAACACCAAGGGTTTCCACATGTCATTTATTATAGTGTGAACGTTTCAAACCTTAACGCAGTCCGTCTTCAACACAATATAAGTTTTAAAAATTTCTAATTTGAAATATAAACCAAATATAAATTCACTAACTTTTTAAAATACTAAAATAATAATAATTACAATAAAATAATAAAAATATAGGAATAATATTGATATTAATATAACATAAAAAAAAAACAAGACAAAAGTCGAAATTTTGCAACACCAAGAAATATTAAAAAGGCTGGACTATTTTGAGAAAAAGGACTTCATCATTATAGTGTGAAAAGAACAGTATAAGAAGCTTGATCATTTAAGGATGGAGAATGAGTTTCTATATATAAAGACTCCAAAATCCTACGATCAAGAAGAGAAGACGAATGTCGGAGTATAGAGAAATCGGAAGAAAAAAAGGGTGGGAATCTCCATTTTAATATTTCTTGGTGTTGCAAAATTTCGACTTTTGTCTTGGTTTTTGTTTATGTTATTTTAATATCAATATTATTTCTATATTTTTATTATTTTATTGTAATTATTATTATTATTTTAGTATTTTAAAAATAGTTAGTGAATTTATATTTGGTTTATATTTCAAATTAGAAATTTTTAAAACTTAGATGAAGATGGACCGCGTTAAGGTTTGTAACGTTCACACTATAATAAATGATATGTGGAAACCCTTGGTGCTGGCTTTAACCTTTCAATATATATATATATATATATATATATATATAATATATATATATATATATATATATATATATATATATATATATATATATATATATATATATATATATATATTATATATATATATATATAGGTCATTTCTGGCCGACTGACCGGATGCTCCCCATCTCACCTTTTCCCAATTTTAATTAAATTTGGCATAGATGATGGCCTGGGGTTTAATAGAAATCACCAAATTTTTGCGATGAAGGACCCATACTTTGGCTCAAATGGTCCCCACTTGAGACTCCCAACCTAAGACTATCAATCTCAACTTTACAAAGAGGCATGTTGAGGTCCGTTTGGTCAACCTGGATATGGTTGCAGAAGCCCAAAAATGGTTTCTCTTATAAACTTTTGTCCGTACAATTAAAAAAAATGAGGTCTATTTGACTCTAAAAATTACAGTTTGATTGCATTTTTTTATTTAAATTTTTAAAAATTGCAAAATCAAAATTGAAGGACCAAACTTCGATGCCCACCAACCTTCAAACTACAAACTCTACAGTTACCAGGGTTTGCTGTGTGATTTACAGATATATAGAGATTATTAGTGTAAAAGAACAAGTTTCTATTACTATCCATTTTTTTGATAGAAGAAAAAATGCAATGACAGATTTTTGGAAAAACCCAAAAGTGGTCTATGTTTGAAGCTTGGAATGAACTTTATCACAGTTAAATACTGACTTGTAATGAATATCATTGGAAGAAGCAAAGAAAACTATATTAATGAGCAAAAAATCATTGTGGTGACTTCCCCCATTCCCCCAAAAAACAGCATCTCAAAATTTGGCAAATTATATGTGTTTATTTTAATTTATTTACAAATCTGTGCAAGTTTAACTAATCCGTTATGGTCAGTATACATTGCTTATGAAGAAGACTGTTTATAGTTTATTATGCATGCCTTTTGAGAGAGGTGAGGAGGCCTACATTATATTTCAATGCCAATTTAATTTTTTTACGAAATGCTATTTATGTGTGTTTCATCCAATATTTATTTTTTCTTTCTTCTGTTACAGATTTATAATAAATTTATCTAAAGTGCAAACTTGTTAATATGTCAAATAAAGATCGATACAGTTTCAATTCTTTAGGATTAAATGAAAAAAATAACATCAAGCTGCAATAAAATGATGTTGAACACAATAGAATAACTCAGATTGCTGACAGGTAGAGAATATCAGGTGGATAAGAATATACTCTGTCCATCATGCAGAAAAGAAATAAAAAAATAGGATACGTGAGCTTCAGCAGAATAAGGAATGCTCTGACAATGAAATGGAAACAAGAGAAGGGACAACCACTGCCATTAATACAAGTGTTGTTGCTATGGGAATTTCCCCATTAGAGTTTAGGAAAGTTATCAAAAGACTCAAAAGTATATGCTAAAAGAAAGTTAGACAGTTGCAAACAGCTATAACACAAAAAGTTGCAGAAGCTGCTGGCTTCGAGCCAGAAGATAAATCTCAACTAAGTCCTAGCTCTATACAGAAACAATGTCAAAAGCGCCATGATTATGATATATTGCTAGATGAGCTAAAATCAAAGATGAAGATATGTTACACTCGGGCAGAAATGATACAAGTCCTTACTCTGTTCTTGCAATGCCAGTGAAGAAGTGTGGAAAAAATATTGGCCTCTATAAGTTTTGTCAACTTAGAACTAAATGGTGCATTACTGTGGGAGCTGCAGGGACACACACAGTGTTTGCAAGATATATCAAAATGTAAAACTCATGCTTTCTGGAATATCCATGAAAACAGATGAATACAAAACTCTTATCAGCAAAGCCGTCTTCAATATGGAATCAAAGGAATGTATGCTACATATGTGTGACAAATGTGCAAGACAAGAGGGAGCTACTGAATACCTTTGGGAGGTGATTAAAGAAAAAGACTGACATCCAGATGATGTAGTTGAATTTAAGCAGTAGGTCCACGTGGAAAAAGACACACTCATGACCAATCTGTTGACAGTGGAAAAGTTTATTGCTAACTTAAGTGTAAAGATTTCGAGCTTGTCAACACATCACAACATTGCTATACATTAAACACAAGATTATACTAATGAATTTTGCTGAAAATTATTCCTTTGTTATTCAAGATGCTGTCAACGTTTTCATTGGAAAAACAGTCAGGCCACAGTAAATCCATTCTCAGTTTATATAAAGGGTGAATCATAAAGTAGTGTGTCAGAGTCTGTGCATAATCAGTGACTACCTATCACATAATGCTGTTGCTGTTTGTGTTCATTAGAAAAGTTGTCCAGTTTTTAAAATCAACAGTGCCAGGAATCAAGCGCATTTACTATTTCAGTGATGGTTCCATTAAAGCTGTTAAGAACTTTAAAAATTGATCTAATCTTTGCTGTCATCTGAACGACCATGGAGTAACTGCAGATTGAAGTTTCTTTGCAACATCACATGAAAAGTAACCATGTGAGGGCATTGGTGGCACATTGAAGAGATTGGCACAAAAGGAAAGTTTGCAGCACCCCATACATGGCCATATACTCACTGTTCATGATCTTTTTAAGTTTTCAAAGCAAATTAAAGGAATCATGACGTTCTTGGTGAGTAGTAGTGAGGTTGAAGCAGTTTTGCCACAACAAAATAAAAAATTTAAAAAAGCACATACAATAAGTGGAACACGTGAGAGCCACTACTTTGTTCCTTTTGATGAATTGATGATAGTAGAATTAGAGTTTGGAGAGTGGCCAATGACCCGGTATAATTTATAAGTACATGTAAATGTGAGTTGTCAGGAATTGCAGCCAGGTCAATATGTTGCTAGTATTTTTGACAAGTGGTGGATTGGAAATATATGTGAGGCGTCTGTGGAACAGCAAGATGCACCTATCAACTTTGTACATCCTAATGGACCTAGTAAGAATTTTCATTGGCCAAAACAGAAAGATGAGTGCTGTTTGCCAGAAATACATATAATCTGAATAATTCCTGTCCCGGTAGCATCGTCATTAGGCAGAAACTAGTTTCCCAAATGAAACTGCATTAAACATTTAGTCAAATTTCATCAAAATGCAGTACTAAACATGTCCAACATAAAAAAAATAAAAATGCAAAAAAACTTATGCAATTTGATTCAAGCATGACACCATCTTCACGCACAACAGGAAATGGGTGGGAGGAAGGACTCGTAGCTGAACCTGCCTGGTTATCGGGCGTGGTCCCTAGGCGATGGGGTAACCAATTCCAAGTTTGCATCACAAATCTTGGAACAGGTTGTGCATAAAGTACATGGACCAACGCAGGACTAAGTTTGCAATTAATATGAATTAATTATGATTGCATGTAATTCATAGTTTTAAGATTTAAGTTTAGAATACAGTACAGTACACTTTCCTTCCTTTAAATAGTTTTCCTAGCATTTACTTAACCCATTAAATAGCACTGGAAGGACCGTAAAAATCCTAAAACAATGCAAAAGCCCAAACTTTGGTCAATATATGTTGCCATGTTTTGAGCTGCTTTTTTTTTTTTTTTTTTTTTTTTTTAAGATAGGGGGAAAGGGGGGAACACAACTCAGATTTTTTCTCAATAAAAGTTCTTCTTTGCGCTTTCCAGTGATATTCATTTCAAGTATGTATGTGATAAAGTTCATTCCAAGCTTCAAGCATAGACCACTTTTGGGTTTCTCTAAAAACCTGTCATTGCATTTGGCCTTCTATCACAAAATGTATAGTAAAAAAAACTTGTGGTTTACACCTATAATCACTACATATCTGTAAATCACACAGGAAACCTTGGTAACTAGAGTTTATAGTTTGTTAGGCATCGAAGTTTGGTCCTTCAACTTTAATTTTGCAGTTTTCCCAAATATAAACAAAAAAAATGCAATCAAACTGAATTTTTTAGTCAAATAGACCTCATTTTTTAATTATACACACAAAAGTATATAATAGATCATTTTTAGGCTTCTGAAACCATATCCAGCTGTACTAGAGGGACCTCAGCATGCATCTTTGTAAAGTTGAGTGTGACAGTCTCAGGCTGTGGGGATCATTCCATCCAAAGTATGGGTCCTACAGAGCTAAAATTTGGTGATTTCTTATAAACCCCAGGGCATCATCTATGCCAAATGTATTTAAAATTAAAAGTTGGTGTGGAAATTTTTTGAAATCTGGCTAGTTTGTGAGGCAATGACCCATATATATATATATATATATATATATATATATATATATA
>SEYY01003857.1:25000-26095 GCA_009176605.1 Armadillidium nasatum
TTTCCTCTGCCTTGGATACAAACAACGAGTACTTTAAATACATTATTTGAAAATTACTAAGTTAAAGTTATCAAAAGATCAAAGCAGGAATTTTTGGTTTATAAGAACGTATTTAAAACACTGCAATTTTCATAATGTAATGGATGAACACGAGAAAAATGCCTGATTCTCATTCACTTCTAAAAAATTTTTTAGGGGGACACCACGAAGAAATTGTTACAGAGATAAGTTGCAACTAGCGTAAAAATACATTTCTCAAATAGCAAACTACTAATTTCCAAGTAATTAGGTGATAAAAATGACTTGAAAGTGAGAGTTTTCACAAACATGAAAATTATGGAGGAACGGTACCAAGGGCGCTGGGATTCCCACATGATTTGCTGATTACTGCTGGTGCTTGAAAAGAGATCTACAAGCAAATATGCTCGAAAGTCTTATAAAAGAAATATTTGCCCAAGTAAAACTTTTTTTTAAGCCAGTTCTATCGTTGTGATAATATTGTTCTTGGAATTTTCTATAAAATGTTAACACATGACTTATATTTCTCTACCCCACCCCCTCTTCCCTCCCTAATTTGAAAGTGGTCCATAGGCCGTTGACAAGAATTGAAATTCGTATTCAGTGTACTCAAATTCACTAGAATCTTGTGTCAAAAATCTTTCAATAAAATACGTGATCCCAGTGTTATTAGAGGTTTAAAAAAAAAAAAAAAAATTGCTGAGAACTTACCTTCCAGGAGATCCTGGTGGTGTATCCATGAACGGATTCACTGATAATTGTTGGAATTGCCTGCAAATTAAAAACGAAAATTATGCACAAAAAAAATAAAATAATAAAAACAAAAACATTAAATAAAACACACCACAACTTATGTGAGCATTTTCATGGCAGAAGAAACTGGAAAAATTAAAGGAAATTGGTGACAGGAAAAATTAAAAAAAAAGTTGGTTGATTAGAAAAACAAGACAATGAATAAGAAATAACAGTATATAAACTAAAAAGTAAGATAAAATAATTAAATGTAAATAATGATAACAAAAGTAAAAACACCGGTAATATAAAAGAAAATAAAAATACCAATAGTAATAATAGTTA
>SEYY01003858.1:10000-12500 GCA_009176605.1 Armadillidium nasatum
AATACTTCTACTCATTAATCAAGGCTACGAGCATAATGAAGAATCTAAATATTTCTATATAATAATTTTCATATTTATTTATTTTATTGATATAACTTTTATGTACTATATATTTTTTTTAATTTTGTATATATGTCGTAATTTTATATTTATATTCTTTCATTATGCTCGTAGCCTTGATAATTGGGTAGAAGTATTTAATCACCTGAAACTAGTCGGCAATAAATTATGTTTAGATTTGTTTTGGAAACTTTAGCTATTATTAAATTTCGCCTTAAGAATACAGTTCATTATATATATATATATATATAATATATATATATATATATATATATATATATATATATATATATATATATATATATATATATATATATATATTATTTATATATATATATATATATATATATATATATATATATATATATATATATATATATATATATATATATATATATATATATATATATTATATTATAATATTATTATATATATATCTATCTTTCGAACATGGTGATGAATATGAAGTACATTCTAGTTTACTTCTTTACTCCATTTAAACTTAAATAATTCGCATAGTAGATAATTCTTAAATAATAAAAATAATTCTTTTACGTTCCAGTAAGGGAAATGAACATATAAGTAAAGAAAGCTCTATTGATTTTCATTTTCAAGGGTGACATGTCCTTGGGATTTAAAGGTTATTGTTTATGTTTCCAATCCCTCATATATATATAAAATTTGCAGCGTTCTTTGTGGACGCTAATCCCCATTTTAGAAGTGAGAAAACCACACTTTTTTATTTATTTATTTATTTTTATTTTTTTTATTTATTTATTTTATTTATTTTTGTCTCTTTTTACCAATGACCCATTTAAATCTTTGTCTGTCGTTCAATCTTTTAGCATCATTCGATCTGGAATTGATGGTTGTAATCAACAGAAATATAAATGACTCATCAATCTCTGTCCTTTTAATTAATTAGATTGGCTTTTCTATTCTCGTTTTTTTTTAATTCGATGAAAAGTGTTAATTATCTATTAATCCTTAATTAAATATTCGAGACTGAATTGTGTATTTCATTCTGCTTAATGATTTTGCTATATTATTATTATATATATATAATTATATATATATATATATATATATATATATATATATATATATATATATATATATATATATATATAAATATATATATATATATATATATATATATATATATATATATATATATATATATATATATATATATATATATATATATATATATATATTAGTATATATATATATATATATATATATATATATATATATAATATATATATATATATATATATATATATATATATATATATATATATATATATATATATATATATATATATATATATATAATATATATATATATATATATATATATATATATATATATATATATATATATATATATATATATATATATATATATATATATATATATTTAAAATTATCATTGAAATACTTTTTATACTTTTACCTTTTATATGACAGTTTTCTTGGACATTTAATTTAGTAGAAGCTAATTTAATATCTTGGGTGGAGAGCTTCACCAGCTCTTGGAGCGAACGGATCGTTCGCTCTAAACTGGTGGAGGCCTGAAGGGCAGTATTTTGTCTGCCTGGAGGGACGGCATATGCCCTAGTTGGTGAAGTCCGCTCTCAGAAACAAAACAAAACAAAACAAAAAAAAATATCTTGGCCAACCTAACGTCACTTATTTTTGCTATGCAGCTGTATATGACATATGAATCTTTAGTTCTTTCATTTAACCTTATTTTTATTACTTTTGATTTTGTTTGCAAACTTATCGATCGTTCTTTTTGTTCCTATTTCCTAAGCTCGTGTCTCTCTATATTTTTCTGCATTGGAGAAATCATTTTTTATTATTTCCGTGTCTGAAGAACAAGTTTCACACTTATTATAGGTATCACAAGCGAAGTTTAAAATCTTTTCTCTTATAGAAAATATCCACGAAGAATAGACGAGTAAATTTATCAACCATAATACTCCAAGTTGTTTTTATTCTTTTTTTTGGATTTCTTTTGATTATTTGTCATTTGAAATATAGTTGTTTAGCGTAAGAATGTTCATCAGCTTGATCTGTTGTGGGAGCTGTAAATCATTTATAGTGGGCGATGTGTTTAATGGACATTGCAATTGTTTTCAAAGGTTCTTTTTTTTATACAACTCTTCTGATATCTCTATTAACTATTAAGCTTTGCTACCAACTATTTTACTGAAATTCCTTAGGGTGTGATTGGAACAAAACTACATTATAAAAAGTTTTCTATTAAGTACCTTCTATTTAAGATTATGTCCTTATCTTCCACACTACGTGTCTTGTAATGTCCTGTAATCTCTCTACCTAGCTATTTTACTGTTATCAGGAAAAAAAATTTATGATGAATAATTATCTTGAACATAATGTATCAACAAAACGCTTGGAAACTGACTTGATT
>SEYY01003859.1:0-7500 GCA_009176605.1 Armadillidium nasatum
TATATATATATATATATATATATATATATATATATATATATATATATATATATATATATATATATATATATATATATATATATATATATATATATATATATATATATATATATATATATATATATATATTATATATATATATATAGGCTGAGGACATAGCGCCGTCCGAAGCGATGCAAGTACCCCCCATTGGGCATAACCCACTTTGTGATAGGATGGGTTAGACCATTCCGTTTCACTCCGTTGCCCTTTGGTTCGTTCCTTTTCGCGTTTTATCTTCTCAGAGGGTCTCTAGTGTACCCTTGACTCACATTGGAGTGCCTATGCTCCAACTTTCCTCCTTCTTCACATGTGTCCTACAATTTTTACAAACGCTTATACTTACATTATCTATTAAATTTATCAAAAATGGCAAAACTAAAATCTGCATCGGAGAATCCAAGAGGGGCGGATTCAAAATATAGACCTCATCTACTCCTTCCCCCATCACCACTTGGGAGTTTGTGGCCTCTAGTGATTGGGTTGGCGCCACCAAGACCTCTATGCCGGCTTGCCCTGGTGCACGGTCTTCGTTTTTTATTAATTTCTGCAACATTCGCGGTCTTTTTTTTAATCTCCACTTTGTCAAACACCACCTCTCTTCTTCTACACCTCATCTCCTGTTCTTAACTGAAACTCAGGTGTCTGGGTGCTCTGACAGCAAACTCTACTCTGTTTCCTCCTACTGTCTCTATCCTCAATTTTCAGACAAAGGCTGATGTTGGGCATATGTGCGCAACGATGTTGTTTGTTCTCGTGTCTCTAATTTGGTCTTCTGAATTCTCAACTTTATGGCTCAAACTTTCTTGCAACTCTACAACTAATCTCATTTGTTCTGTCTACTTATCTCCTAACTCTACAGACTATCCAAAATTCTTTGCCTATCTTAACTCCAAAACAGAACACATTCTTTCTACTTCTCCTTTCTCCGAAATCATCATATTAGGTGATTTCAATGTTCACCACCGCCAATGGCTTTCATCTAGTTCTCAAGATCCAGCTGGTGAACTCGCCTTCCAATTTTCTATCCAGAACAACCTTGAGCAGTTGGTGCAACTCCCTACCCGTATCCCTGACCGTCTTGGAGATGATCCCAACATTCCAGACCTTTTTCTAACTTCTAATTCTTCTCCTTATACTGTTAAACTCTTTCCCCTCTGGGTTCATCCGATCATCTTCTTATCTCCGTATCTTGGTGCCAATAACTGGCCTGACTTGCCGTCGTACTTTTCTGATTTTCCATGGAATGATTACTGTTTCCGTGGGAGGGGTCCATCGGAGTGTGCAGAGCGCATAGCTGAGGTGTTTCTCTCTGTCATGGAGGCTTACATTCCATATTATTTCCCTTCCGCTAAACCTAATAAACCTTGGTTTAACTCTGCTTATTCTCTGTGCTATCCGCCGCAGGGATGCTGCCTTTAGGGTCTACCGTCGTCTTCAAACTCCAGAATCTCATGCAACTTATATTTCATCCCGGAATCGTGCAAAATCTATTCTTCGAGATACTAAAAACTCTTTTATCAGTCGCAAATGCAATAATCTTTCTTTCTCCTCTTCCTCTCGCCCTTTCTGGCATTTTGCAAAAAATGTCAACTCTAACTTTGCTTCTTCCTCTTTCCCTCCTCTAGTATCTTCTGACGGTTCAACTGCCGTTTTGCCTTCCTCTAAAGCTGAACTCTTTCCTCAAACTTTTGCCTTAAATTCAACCTTAGACGATTCCGGAGCTGTTCCTACTCCTTCAACCACCTCTAACTCATTTATGCCTAAAATTGAAATTTCTTCTAAAGACGTCACTTCTGCTCTCTCTGAGCTTAACACTAAGAAGGCGTACGGTCCTGATGGTATTCCTCCTGTGGTTCTCAAAACTTGTGCTTCCGAGCTTGCACCCTGCCTTGGTAAACTATTTCGTATACGTCTTTCTACTTCAACCTTCCCTTCTTGCTGGAAACGTGCGCTCATTCAGACTGTGCCGAAGAAGGGAGACCCCTCTCAGCCCTCTAACTATCGTCCTATTTCTTTAAACTCCGTTCTTTCTAAAGTTTTCGAATCTATCCATAACAGGAAGATTTGAAAACATCTTAATTCTTCTAATCTTATCTAAGATCGCAAGTATGGCTTTCGAAAGAAACGCTCTACTGGTGATCTTCTTTTCCTTCTCTCTGACTCTTGGTCCTCCGCTCTTCGGCATTTCGGTGAATCTTTTGCTGTAGCGTTGGACATATCGAAAGCTTTCGATAGAGTCTGGCACAAAGCTTTGATTTCCAAACTTCCCTCTTTCGGAATCTATCCTTCTCTCTGTGACCTTCTCTCTGAATTCCTTTCTGGTCGTTCTATAGCAGCTGTTGTAGACGGAAACCGTTCATCCTATAAATCTATTAATAGTGGTATTCCTCAAGGATCTGTCCTATCCACAACACTTTTTCTGCTTTTCATTAATGACCTTCTCTCTATTACTTCATCTCCTATATCTCTTATGCTGATGACTCCACCCTTCATTACTCTTTTCATTTTGAAAGACAACAGTTAATAGCAACAGTTAATAGAGGAAAGGAGGATCGCCTTGGAGCAGCTAACCTCTGATCTATCTCTCATATCAAATTGGGGCAAAGAAAACATGGTCGTTTTCAATGCCTCAAAAACTCAATTCCTTCATCTCTCTACTCGACACAATCTTCCACACAACTACGATATCTTCTTCGAAAACACGCAACTCAAACCTTCATCTCTCCTTAATGTTCTCGGAGTTTCTTTTTCTCGTGATCTTTTGTGGAAAGATCGCATTACCTCTCTTTCTAAACAAGCTTCTAAGAGGTTGGGTGTTCTGAGGCGCCTTCAATATTTCTTCACACTACCCCAGTTGCTTGCTCTGTATAGGGGTGTTGTTCGTCCCTGTATGGAGTATGCGTCACACATCTGGGGTGGATCCACACACACAGCTCTCCTGGAAAAGGTGGAGTCTAGAGAGTTTCGCCTTATCAATTCTCCTGCTCTCACTTATTCACTCCAATCTCTTTCTGCCCGTCGAAATGTTGCGTCACTCTCTCTATACTATCGCTATTACAATGGGCACTGCTCTTCTGAACTCACTCGTCGCATACCTCCTCCATTAAGAAGGGTTCGTGCGACTCGTCTTTCTACACAGTCTCATCCTTTCTCTGTCCAACTCTCTGACCCCAGACTTAACCGCTATGCTCAATCTTACATGTACTCTACTGGTAAAGTCTGGAACACACTTTCTTTATCTATTTTCACAACTTCCTATGACTTAGGCACCTTTAAAAGCCGTATATCAGGTCATGTCGGCCTTTAATTTGACCATGTTTCCGACTTTCCTCCCAACTATGGTGGAACATTGGTAGGCCTCTGGCCTTTGCCCACCAGAGAAGAAATAAAAAAAATTTTTTTTTTATATATTGTTACGGATCCACTATAAGAACAGAAGGAGTATTAAGTTTAGACGATGAATTAACTGATCGTCCCTGAGACTGATCGCTTTATCTGTAGTTACTGGACTCAGTTGGCGGTTGTCCTAAAGACTAACCTATTAAAAACTTGTCCCTGCAACCAGATGTTAATTCTTCTAACTTCCAATGATCCCTCTTCTAGATCCGTCGGGTTCTTTTAATAAATACTTTAATGTTGTCTAGGGGTTTTACGATTAAACTATTCCTCTCAAAGTTGATAGTTATGTTTTATTCCAAGTCTAAAGTATGACTTTCTTTTAAAAGGTTTAATAGATATCTTTCTTTCTGAGTCTACTTTATGACTAATTCTTAATAGATATTTCCTTCATCGAGTCTACTTTACGACTAATGTCAAAATTCAGTTATTTTGACATTACAACTACTTAACAAAATATAAATTACAATAATATAAAAATAATTTTCTATATACTCAAGAATCCATTTATATTTTGAATGCATTTTCCATTCAAAATATAAATAAAATACGAAATAATATTATAATAAAAATATCATTTCTAAGCTTCGCAAATTAGAATAAGGAAAGGCATCCTTTTCCTACTTCACGATTTTCAGAAATATTGATAACGTTACATACGCTCCCATTTAAGATGAAAACTCTAGTTTTCATTAACATTAACGTTATCAAGATCAAACTTCGCTTTAGTAACGTATATCACAAATCAGTTGTACCGTTGATTTCTTAGTTGTCACTATATTCTCTGCAGCCATCATCCATTCGGCTCTTTCCAAAGAATTTGGCATCTTGACATCACAAACTCTGCCATCGATCATATGGCACTTATCAGGGATACGTTGTTGAATTTCATAACTTGGAAAACAGATAAAACTAAAATCTATGTTTCTGCTTGAATTTAGATCCTTTTTCCCTTGTGTCGTTAAAACACTACCATATTGCTTAAGGTATTCCCTACGTTCCATCTCAGTGGTCCTCCAAGTAATCCAAAAGCAATGGGGTTTGAACATTCTTTAAAGTTATCTAATTTCTTTATTTCAGATGCGAAACATTCAAAAGATTCATCTGATTTTCTTTTGTACTTTCCTAAATAGACAAAAATGTCCTCATATTTTCTATCTTCGATGAAAGAGTCGTTTTTTCCTTGATGACCTCCAAGTTTTAAAAATTTGCAGGAGGACACAACACTCCATTCTTTATCGGAGTTATAAAGGCGATTATTAATCGATCTCGTTCTTCGCCAAATTTGGCTTTTGAATTTGGTCTTCACCTCGATTTTCTGATTTTTCCTCGGCCCAGCTTCTTCTTTTCTTCTATATTTGAATAGTTTTAATATTTCTACCCAAATCATAAAGCTCGCACTTTTCATTTTTCTGTCGCATTTACAATTTAAAATCCTTTTAGTTTCTTCAATTCCAAAATCCTTCCATTTTGAATACAAATTAGATTCGACTATGATCTGGAGTTCTTCATTAAACTCGTCTTGGAGATTTTTCGATAGAGTTCCTTTGTTAATAATAATATTACCAAATAGCTTAAACATCGCTTGTGTCGTAATCTTTTTCTTTTCCCAATTTCTTCTTCTTTTCATTGATGTATTTTCTTCATAGTGTAATTTATTAGCTGCATTTTCTATATATATAGCGACTATAAGTTTCTCTAACTTTTCCTCGTAATTATAATCGGCATCATCTTGTTTCTTTTTTCTATGACGTCTCCTTTTTCTTCTCTTCTTTTTCTTGGGCTGATTCATTTTCTTTTTCTTCATCCTTTTTGTTTCATTCTTTTCAACATTATTATAAAAACCTGAAGGAAAATATGGTGAAAATAAAGACGGACTAGAAAAAGGTAGATGGCTATCTGACTCTACTTCCACATCATTGCTCTCAAATGTTAATTCTGGAATTACAACAACATTAAAATCTTCTACCGAGCCCTCTTCCTCTAGTTCTAGTTCATGACTAATTTTGAAATCATTTATTTCTTCAGAAGATATTATTAAGTGACTTTGCCTGATCATCTGTCTATTTTCCCTTTCAGATTGATGATTACATAATTCATCTTCATCTACTCGAAACTTTACAATTTCTTTCGTAGAAACATCAATACGCTCCTCACCGAATTTAGGAACTCACACGTATATCGAATTCCATCTTGTTCCTCATTTTCACATTGGTTTGAAATATCACCTTGATTTACCACAGGCGCTCTATCAAGATCTTCAGAGTTATGTTTATCTTGAGATGAGTATAATTGAGAGTCTTTCTCACAATTTGACCATGACTTTCTAACTATTTTTTCTTCGTTACATAGAGAACGATCTCTACTCTTCACTATATGCATATCGTATTTGGGTTCTTCGTCGTCCTCTTCAACAACAGATTTTCCATCTAACGCGGTAGAATCAACTTCATTTTCAGATTCGAATTCTGACTTTCCTATTCTTGGTCGTCCAATTTGCGATTCCGTTTTGGAAGAAATATTTATTTGGGTAGAAAAGTCCTTCCTTTTTAGCTTCTCGAATGTCTACTTTTCCCCATTCTGGAATTGGGGTTCTACTACGCTCAATTTCTTTCTCTTTATTCTTTTCTGTATAAACTTTATGAGAAATCAATGATCCGTTATTTAACTCCTTGGAAAAAAGTGTATTTTCAGTCCTTTTGATAACGTCGGAAGTAACAAGATTTTCTTCTTCCTCATCTTGTTCTGCAAAAGTTTTATAAAGAGTAGAAATTTCATCTTCATTCCTTTCCCATTCAGGTAATGTAGGAAGAATCGGTAAATCCTGAGATGGCGGTTCTTCGCTCTCAGCAAAAATTTCAGAAAGAAAATTCTCTCCTTTCATGGGGAATTCCTGACTAGAGATTATTTGTTGAAAAGATTCGCTTCCTAAAGTGGAAGGGGAAACAACTATTTCGTGTTCCGATTTAACGAGTTCTATTTCAAAATTATCTTTGTCATATAAATTTCTTTCTTCTTTCATTAAACGACATTTAACTTCAGTATTATGAAACTTGGGTAATAGGGCACATTTCAATTTAAAGTAATCATTTGCCTCATTACTAGGCATTCGTGCATATATGCCCAGAGCATTTCCAGTAAGAAAGGTAGCCAAATATATACCCCAATTATTCGGGTTCCACTTATTTATCTGTGCATAGTACTCAAAATCTTCCACGTAGCGATAAATGTCGTCCTCTCCGTCAATGAAGGGAGCCAACTCGAAGTTTTCGACTCTACGATTATTCCGGTTATTCAATGTAGTCGTATGATTTGATATTCCTGATCGTAATTGCAATTCGATTTTCTTCAATTCGAATTCTCTGACTTTCTCAGCTTCAGCTCAGCTGCTCTTTCTTCAGATTCTTTCTGGGCAATCCTAACCCTTTCGGCTTCAGCCGCTGCTCTTTCTTCGGATTCTTTCTGGGCAATCCTAACCCTTTCGGCTTCAGCTGCCGCTCTTTCTTTTGATTCCTTTAAAAATTCAATAGCTTCTTTTCCTTTTAAACCCAATTCTTTACACCATTTGTGAATTTCGACGTCCATATTATAGAATAAATTGTCTTCCTATTTCTAGAAAACCAAAACTTAGAAATATCTTGACACTAGCAAGTAAAATAAACTTTTCCAACTGAAGAAAATATCTCCCGGACAGGCAACCCAATTGTTACGGATCCACTATAAGACAGAGGGAGTATTAAATTTTAGATGTCGAATTAACTTGATCGTCCTTGAGACTGATCGCTTTATCTGTAGTTACTGGACTCAGTTGGCGGTTGTCCTAAAGACTAACCTATTAAAAACTTGTCCCTGCAACCAGATGTTAATTCTTCTAACTTTCCAATGATCCCTCTTCTAGATCCGTCGGGTTCTTTTAATAAATACTTTAATGTTGTCTAGGGGTTTTACGATTAAACTATTCCTCTCAAAGTTGATAGTTATGTTTTATTCCAAGTCTAAAGTATGACTTTCTTTTAAAAGGTTTAATAGATATCTTCCTTTCTGAGTCTACTTTATGACTAA
>SEYY01003859.1:10000-16138 GCA_009176605.1 Armadillidium nasatum
TGCCTGAAGGGTCCCCCTTCTTCGGTACAGGTTGAATGAGCGCACGTTTCCAGCAAAAAGGGAAGATCGAAGTAGAAAGGCAAAGACGAAATAGTTTACCAAGGCAGGGTGCAAGCTCAGAAGCACAAGTTTGGAGAACCGCAGGAGGAATACCATCAGGACTATCCGCCTTCTTAGTGTTAAGCTCAGAGAGAGCAGAAATGACATCTTTATAAGAAATTACAATGTTAGACATAAATGAGTTGGAGGGAGTTGTAGGAGTAGGAATAGCTCCGGAATCGTCCAAGGTAGAGTTAGAGGCAAAAGTTTGGGTGAAGAGTTCAGCTTTAGTAGAAGGTAAAATGGCAGTTGTGCCATCAGAAGAGACTAGAGAAGGCAAATAGGAAGAAGCAAAGTTAGAGTTGACATTTTTTTCGAAATGCCAGAAAGGGCGAGATGAAGAAGAACCAGAAAGATTATTGCAATTGCGGCGGAGAAAAGAGTTTTTGGTATCTCCAAGAATAGATTTTGCACGATTGCGGGATGAAATATAAGTAGCATGAGATTCTGGAGTTTGAAGACGACGGTAATCTCTGAAGGCAGTATCCCTGCGGTGGATAGCGCGAGAACAAGCAGAGTTAAACCAAGGTTTGTTAGGTTTAGTAGAAGGGAAAGAATATGGATTGTACGCTTCCATGCCAGAGAGAATCACTTCGGTCATACGCCGGCACATTCCGAGGGACCCCTCCCACGAAAGCAATAATCATTCCATGGGAAATCAGGAAAGTACAACCGCAAGTCTGACTAGTTAGCAGCACCGAAGTGCCACAGACGTCTCCTCAACGAAGGCGGGGGCCGTTCTTGCGGAAGACTTGAAGAGACAGAACAAGATACGGAGATAAGAAGGTGATCGGATGAACCCAGAGGAGGATAGAGTTTAACAGTATAAGGAGAAGGATTAGACGTTAAGAAAAGATCAAGTATGTTGGGTTCATCACCAAGATGGTCAGGGATACGGGTAGAGAGTTGCACCAACTGCTCAAGGTTGTTCTGGATAGAAAAGTTGAAGGCGAGTTCACCAGCTGGAGATTGAGAACTAGAGGAAAGCCATTGGCGGTGGTGAACATTGAAATCACCTAAAATGATGATTTCAGAGAAAGGAGAAGAGGATAGAATGTGCTCTATTTTGGAGCTTAAATAGTCGAAGAATTTTTTATAGTCAGTAGAATTAGGAGATAAATAGACAGAACAAATAAATTTAGTAGTAGAATTGCAAGAGAGCTTAAGCCATAAGGTAGAAAATTCATGAGACTCCAAATCAGAGACACGAGAGCAAATAACATCGTTGCGCACGTATTCGCAGCAACCGCCTTTGGCTGAAAATTGAGGATAGAGACAATAGGAGGTAACAGAATAAGGTTTGCTGTCAGCACACTCAAGCACCTGAGTTTCGGTTAGAAATAAGAGATGAGGTTTAGAAGAAGAGAGATGGTGTTCGACAAAGGGGAAATTAGAAAAAAGACCGCGAATGTTGCAGAAATTAATGAAAAAAGAAGACCATGCATCGGGGCAAGCCGGACGCCGGGTCATGGCGGCACCATCTCCATCATCGGAGGCCGCCAACTCCCAAGTGATGATGGGGTGAGGGGTGGAGGTTGAGGGGCATTCTTTGGATGCCGCCTCTCTAAGCATCTCCGAGGCAGCTGTTGGTTTCGCCATTTTATTTTGTTTTGTTTTAGGTAATGTAAGAGTAAGTGCATGTAAAATGTGGGAACATGTGAAGAATTGGGGTGGAGAGGTAGTTGGAGCATAGACACTCCAGTGTGAGGCGGGGGTACGCTAGAGAACCCCCTGAGAAGGTGAAACGCGAAAAGGAACGAACCAAAGGGCAAAGGAGTGAAACGGAATAGTCTAGCCCATTCTATCACTCCGTGGGTTATGCCCAATGGGGGGTACTTGCATCGCTTCGGACGGCGCTACGTCCCCCCCTATATATATATATATATATATATATATATATATATATATATATATATATATATATATATATATATATATATATATATATATATATTATATTTATTTATTTTTTTATGTCTCCTCCGGTGGGCAAAGGCCAGAGGCCTACCAAATTCCACCGGAGTTGGGAAAGATCTATTATCATGGTCGATGGTGGCCGACATGTCCAGACACACGGCTTTTGAAAGTATGCAAGTCAAAGGAAGTTGGAAAAACAGATGAAGGGAGTGTGTTCCAGACTTTACCAGTAGAGTATATGTAAGACTGAGCATAGCGGTTAAGTCTGGGGTCGGAGAGTTGGACAGAGAAAGGATGAGAATGTGTAGAAAGGCGTGTCGCACGAGCTCTTCTCAATGGAATAGGTATGCAACGAGAGAGTTCAGAAGAGCAGTATCTGTTGTAATAGCGATAGTAAAGAGAGAGTGACGCAACAATTCGACGGGCAGAAAGAGATTGAAGAGAGTTAGTAAGAGCAGGAGAGTTGATGAGACGTAATGCCCTTGACTCCACCTTCTCTAAGAGAGCTGTATGTTTGGAACCACCCCAGATGTGCGAAGCATACTCCATACAGGGACGAACGACACCCCTAAACAGAGCAAGCAACTGGGGTGGCGTGAAGTATTTCTGAAGGCGCCTCAGAACACCCAACCTCTTTGAAGCTTGTTTAGAAAGAGAAGTAATGTGATCTTTCCAAGAAAGATCACGAGAAAAAGAAACTCCAAGAATATTAAGGACAAATGAAGGCATGAGTTGTGTGTTTTCGAAGAAGATATCATAGTTGTGTGGAAGATTGTGTCGAGTGGAGAGATGGAGGAACTGAGTTTTTGAGGCATTAAAAACAACCATGTTTTCTCTGCCCCAATTTGAAATACGAGAAAGATCAGAGGTTAGTTGCTCCAAGGCTACCCTTCTCGAGTCTATCAACTACTGTTGGGTGGGACGTTTTTCAAACTGAAAGGAATAATGAAGGATGGAGTCATCAGCATAGGAGTGGATAGGAGATGAGGTGATGGAGAGAAGGTCATTAATGAAGAGTAGAAAAAGTGTTGGTGATAGTACAGAACCCTGAGGAACACCACTGTTAATAGATTTAAAGGATGAACGGTGGCCGTCTACAACAGCTGCTATAGAACGACCGGAAAGGAAATTAGCGAGAAGATCACAGAGAGAAGGATAGATACCGAAAGAGGGAAGTTTAGAAATCAAAGCTTTGTGCCAGACTCTATCGAAGGCTTTCGATATGTCCAGCGCTGCAGCAAAAGATTCACCGAAATGCCGAATAGCGGAGGACCAAGATTCAGAGAGAAGGGAAAGAAGATCACCTGTAGAGCGTTTCTTACGAAAGCCATACTGGCGATCTGAGATAAGATTAGAAGAATTGAGATGCTTCCAAATCTTCCTATTAAGGATAGATTCGAAAACTTTAGAGAGAACGGAGGTCAAAGAAATAGGACGGTAGTTGGAGGGTTGAGAGGGGTCCCCCTTCTTCGGTACAGGTTGAATGAGCGCACGTTTCCAGCAAGAAGGGAAAGTTGAAGTAGAGAGACAAAGACGAAATAGTTTACCGAGGCAGGGTGCAAGCTCGGAAGCACAAGTTTTGAGAACCACAGGAGGAATACCATCAGGACCGTACGCCTTCTTAGTATTAAGCTCAGAGAGAGCAGAAATGACATATTTAGAAGAAATTCTAATTTTAGGTATAAATGAGTTAGGAGGAGTTTAAAGGAGGAGGAATAGCTCCGGAATCGTCTAAGGTAGAATTAGAGGCAAAAGTTTGAGCAAAGAGTTCAGCTTTAGAAGAAGGTAAAACAGCAGTTGTGCCGTCGGAAGATATTAAAGGAGGGAAAGAGGAAGAAGCAAAGTTAGAGTTGACATTTTTTGCAAAATGCCAGAAAGAACGTGAAGAAGAGGTAACAGAAAGGTTATTGCATTTTCTACGGAGAAAAGAGTTTTTAGTGTTACGAAGGATAGATTTTGCACGATTCCGGGATGAAATATAAGTAGCGTGAGTTTCTGGAGTTTGAAGACGACGGTAATCCCTGAAGGCAGCATCCCTGCGGCGGATAGCGCGAGAACAAGCAGAGTTAAACCAAGGTTTGTTAGGTTTAGTAGAAGGGAAAGAATATCGAATGTATGCCTCCATGCCAGAGAGAATCACCTCGGTAATGCGTTCTGCACACTCCGAGGGACCCTTCCACGGAAGCAATAATCATTCCACGGGAAATCAAAGAAGTACGACCGCAAGTCCGACCAGCTTGCGGCACCGAAGTGCCACAAGCGTTTCCTTTCCGTAGAAGGGGGTCTTTCCTGCGGAAGACTTGAAGAGATAGAAGAGGATACAGAGATAAGAAGATGATCGGAGGAACCCAGAGGAGGAAAGAGTTTAACAGTATAAGGAGAAGGATTAGAAGTTAGGAAAAGGTCTAGAACGTTGGGTTCATCTCCAAGACGATCAGGGATACGAGTAGGGAGATGCACCAACTGCTCAAGATCGTTTTGGATAGCGAAAAGAAAGGCACGTCCATAAGCTGTATCATGAGAACTAGAAGAAAGCCATTGGCGGTGGTGAACATTGAAATCACCTAATATGATGATTTCAGAGAAAGGAGAAGAAGAGAGAATGTGCTCTATTTTGGAGTTTAAATAGTCGAAGAATTTAGCATAGTCAGTAGAATTAGGAGATAAATAAACAGAACAAACGAATTTAGTCGTAGAATGGCAAGAGAGCCTAAGCCATAAGGTGGAAAATTCGGAAGACTCCAAATTAGAGACACGAGAACAAACGACATCGTTGCGCACATATGCACAACAACCGCCTTTGGCTGAAAATTGAGGATAGAGACAGTAGGAGGAAACAGAATAGGGTTTGCTATCAGAACGCTCAAACATCTGAGTTTCGGTCAAGAATAAGAGGTGAGGCCTAGAAGAAGAGAGGTGATGTTCAACAAAGTGGAAATTAGAGTGCAGACCGCGAATGTTGCAGAAATTAATGAAAAAAATAGACCGTGCATCAGGACAAGCCGGCGAGTCCTGGTGGCACCAACCCATCACCGGAGGCCACCAACTCCCAAGTGGTGATGGGGAAGGAGTGGATGAGGGGCTATTTTTGGAAGCCGCCCCCCCGGGCTTCTCCGAGGCTACCGAAGTTGACGCCATTATTGATTTTTTTTTTTTTTTTTAAGATGTGTAAGAAATGTTTTATGTATGTAAAGGAGAGCCACTCCGTGTAGATAGAAGGTGAGCGCGAAAGGAGCGAACCATTGGGCACCGGGATGAGATAGGAGTACCTTAACACCCATATACCCAACAGGGGGTAATCTCATCGCTTTCGGTAGCGCTACTCCTCCTCGTAATATATATATATTATATATATAATATATATATATATATATATATATATATATATATATATATATATATATATATATATATATCATTTTTAGTATTACCTTTACTTCACAGTTTCACATATTCCTTTGAAGTTGATAATTGGTAAGTTATTTTGTAGAAATAAATGCTTTTGGGCTCTTTCAGGTGAAAGTTTTGGTTCGCTTTTCGTCGCAAATGAGGCCTGCTACACTGAAAAGACGCTCACTAGCAACACTAGTTGAAGGACATGCTAAATAAGTCCTTGCCAGCTCAGGAAGAAAAGGGAAACTTTTGCAATTATCTCTCCACCAAACCAGTTGGTCTTTATCTGCCTCCAAACGTGGGAGTTTCAGATAATTTTCAATAATCGATATTGTATCCTTTGACACTTCTGACTGTGATTCTTCATCACTGCTGGAAGCTAGAAGATCTTTCATTGATTTAGCAATGCTTAAGCTAACAGATTTTGTTTCTTGAAAGGCTTTGCTGTTTCTATCATTCATCGCATAAGCATCCTAATTTGATTTTAACATTCTGAGAAACAAGTGGTTTAAAAAATTTTGTTTTGTACCTAGAATCTAAAAAGGTTGCAATTTATAAGCATATCATTTTCCAGGTTTTCAAATCTGTCGTTCATCTCCTTCATTAATGTTTCAGTCATCCTTGAAACTCCCTTAGACTTCATAACATTTGTTAACACAATTTCAATGTTGAAACAAGTGGTATCACATCTGACAAACATGATTCAGCCGAACTTATAGTCTTTGTTAA
>SEYY01003860.1:5000-7500 GCA_009176605.1 Armadillidium nasatum
TATGCCTTAACACGTGCAATGCTTATCTTGAAGATTTTATAAATTTATTGAATTATTTACAAATATACAGTATTTCTCTTTCAAAAAATAATCAGGATCAAGGCATTTGAATAACATTAGCTGACCTTTAAATGTGGTGGTGTTGATGGGTATGGGTGTAGGTGTGGGGTGTGGGGGGAGGGATAATTGCTGTTGGTCAACTAAAGTAGGTTAGAATAGGATTCCCCAAATTTTTAGACACCGTCCGTCTCCTTCATTCAGACATATATAAAAAGTATATATAAAAAATTACACCAATAACCAAAACTATAATTATTATATGAACCTTTTCATATGTTTATTTTATATGGATAAATTACTTCTAAAATTACAAACGTTTCAGCCTTATTTGTGATCATCAGCAGTTTACTCATGTAACTGTGATGACTGCATGGCATAATGAGTAGATCAGACAAGCTTGTATAATCTTTGCTAAGAATTGCAATAGGCCTATAATTTTATTCACCATGTTTCCCCCACCTCATAAGTGTTTTGAATATCGTAACTTGTATGGTGCTGTATACACAAAAATGATCACATCCCTAATGATTCATTGAAGCTGGTTCTTCTCACGTTATGATGTTAGTTGATCCCATCTACCCACCCACTTTAAGAGAACTATCATACCGTTCAGCATCTTTCTAATTTAACAAAATATACTTCCTAAAAATTCTTTTAGTCTTCATAGGAAAAAAGAGAATGAGAATAGGAAGAAAATTTTTTAGAAATTTTTATTTTACAGAATCTAATTGGACACTTAAATCTGAGAAAGAATTTAAAAAAAAAAAAATATTATAAAAATTTGATTACAAAGAAAAAATTTTGAAAAAAAAAAAAAACACTTTAAGCTTTTATTTCAAAGTCTTAAGAAATCTTCAAATGTAAATAACAACATTCTCCTTGAAGCAACATTTTCGTACTTTTGCACACCAGAAAACTGTCACTCCGTATCTCCGAGAGCAAAATTCAAGTACCTCTACAAGGATTCTGGTAACAAACATAGTACACATTATTATGAAATAACAAAGAAACACAAACAAAATCAGTAGAAAATAAATTAATTTTCAATGCTATAGAGCGGAACTCATAATAATATTAGTTATTTTTTTCTTTGTGTCATATGAATAAAATATAGAGACAATTATTACCTTTTAAACTGACTAATATTTTAAACAAATAACCAATTACTTATTAATCAGTAATCTGGCAGCCTAGCAACCCAACGCTCTAGTTGAATTGATCGTTACTTGATATATATATATATATATATATATATATATATATATATATATATATATATATATATATATATATATATATATATATATATATATATAGTATATATATATATATATATATATATATATATATATATATATATATATATATATATATATATATATATATATATATATATATTATATATATATATATATATATATATATATATATATATATATATATATATATATATATATATATATATATATATATATATATATATATATATATATATATATATATATTATATATATATATATATATATATATATATATATATATACTGTATATATATATATATATATATATATATATATATATATATATATATATATATATATATATATGTATATATGTATATATATAATATATATATATATATATATATATATATATATATGTATATATATTATATATATATGTGTGTGTGTGTGTGTGTGTGTGTGTGTGTGTGTGTGTGTGTGTGTGTGTGTGTGTGTGTGTGTGTGTATAGCTCTCACTTGTGTTCTGTCTAAATTCTTTGAAACTCTTCTCAACTCTCATTTACAGGATCATTTGGAGTCTCATTCTCTTCTCTCAGATCTCCAGTATGACTTTTGACGCTCGAGATCAACTGGTGACATACTTTCCTATCTTACTGATCTATAGTCTTCTGCTCTTAGGGACTTCGGGGATTCTAGTATGGTGGCGCTTGACATATCCAAGGCTTTTGACCGGGTATGGCATGCGTCGCTGCTCTCCAAGCTCCCTTCCTTTGGGTTTCTTTCTTCTCTTTGCTTACTCTTGTCTAGTTTTCTCTCAGATCGTTCCATTTCGGCACTTTAGATGAAGCGACCTCTTCCTCTTTTTCTGTCAACTGTGGTGTTCTTCAGGGTTCTGTTTTATCTCCAACTTTATTCTTACTTTTCATTCACGATCTTCTCAACTGCACTTCTAACTCTGTTCACTCTTATGCTGATGATTCTACATTCTTCTACTCATTTCAAAGTCTTCTACTTTCCTATTTTATTCTTGTCGATCTGGATGGGATTTCCCGGTTTTGGTCATAGCAACCTTGTGAAATTCAAATCTTTAAAAATTCAGCTTCTTCACACCTCCCAACTTCGATGGCTCTCACGTCTCACCTGTAAATAACATTAACATTCTTGGTCTAGACATAAACAATAAACTGTCTTGTAAA
>SEYY01003860.1:15000-20000 GCA_009176605.1 Armadillidium nasatum
TATATATATATATATAAATTTTTTTTTTTTTTTTTTTTTTTTTTTTTTTTTTTTTTTAAATTTAAAATTTTATTTTTTTCCAATTTCTCAAAGTCCGAAAAAAAATGGGCGGAGTTTCATAAAGTAGCTTATGTTCGGCTAGCTTTAAGGAAAAGTGAAAAATGTTAAGGACAAAGAAAAATTTTGAGTTGTTTATTCTCAATGTTGTAGTTGAGTGCAAGAATGTGTTGAAGAGGTTGATGATGGATTTAAATTTTGAAGCATTGCAAACAAACATGTTTTCAACACGCCAAATTAGGTATGAGAAGTCAGAGGGAAATTACCTCAAGGTTATCCTTTTAGTAATTGTCTGGTAAGAACTAACAGGTAGGCTGCTCTACAAAATGAAAAAAAGTGATGGAATGTTAATTCATAAACATAAGAGTTAATAGGTGATGAAATGACAGATATAAGTCACTAGTCATTAATAAACAATAAAAAGAGTATATGAACTTGTTTGGAGAAGCTAACAGGTTTTTAAAAATGAGAGTTTGGTGACTTTGGTGATGTGTAAGCATAGCTAATGTATCTTGTTACTCCAAGTAAATCAAAGTTCTCTAAGTGGCGTGCTTCTAAATTGCATCTTGATCGATATGAAGACTTTAGATGGTAATAACATTGTTGAGTGCCTCATTGCGTACAACTGTAAGTATATTGCAAAGGTCTTCAATTACCTACAGATTCATTGTCAAATGCCAATTGAGCTTGTTTTCATCTGATAGTGTTCACGTTTGTAAAATAGAGTTACTACAAGTATTTTGAAACATCAAATCGCATTTCTTCTATTATCTCATTAAGAAGTGTTTTATTTTTGACATAATTTAATTGGTTGGACATACAATACCATATTGCTGGAAAATATATACACAATCATTAAATGAAGAAAATTTCATCGTGGATATTTGCAAAATTGGTTTATCATATTAGTGATCTATGAGCAGAAGTAAGAGATGAAATTTGCGGTATTAAGTGTTAAGAGAGATGTTACATTGCATTTTTCGAAAACGGTAATATCATTGAAGTTGGAAGCCAAAAAGACGTCACTAGGAAATGCGAAATTTTTCCGACAGTTATATGACGGTAAATATGAAAAACCTGAAAATAATTCTAATTTGAAACCACACTGGCGGTTGTTGATTGCGAAGTTGACATAGATAAAAAAAAACATCACCAATATACTGCTCACTTTTTATAGAATAGTTACAGTCAAAGGACACTTGTAGATTGCAAGCACAAACACAAATCTCTAAGTATAAACACTTCAGGTTATCACATGATATATATATATATATATATATATATATATATATATATATATATATATATATATATATATATATATATATATATATATATATATATATATATATATATATATATATATATATATATATATATATATTATAGAATCGGGAATGGCTGGGTTTCTTACACTAACACTAACAATTCTAATAACTTTATTTAGGCCAATGAGTGCAACTCTAATTAATCGTATTGATATCTTTCTGAGATCATAAAAATTAGCTTACTTGATAGTTCTGATTTTGATGCAGTATTTCGCACTTTACGAGAATGATCTGACAATTTGAAACTGTAAAGGCACAGGACATACGTTTTGGTATTTACAATACAAACTCTACTAATTTAGCTTACATAATATAAAACTTTCAGTATCTCAGAAACGGAGTAATGTCAAGCATTATTAAAACTTGACTCGATAAAATGCATCAGGGTGCTTACAGAGTCAATGTTCTTCTGAAACCAAGCTGACTGGTCAGAGAACGGGGTATTTATTTTATTATTAGTATTTTATTCACTTTAAATACTTTTTTTTAATATCAGCTGTTCCCGAATCAAGCAAAACATGTTTTTGTTCTTTCTTCTATGCTTTGAGTGGCTTGGATGCGTCTGAAGGAGAGTGTTACCGAAGTATTTCATTCTTTTAGCGGCTTGGATGAGTCTGAGGGAAAGTGTTACCGAAGTATTTTATTCTTTTAGCAGAGTCGAGATACGTTTGAATGATAAATGATTTGATATGATTTGATGTGTTCCCTGTGAGAAGTGCTGTCGTTGATTTGACTACAATAGCTAGGAGGAGATGAAAGGGGACGATGATCAATTTGTAGCAAGTAAAGCTTTAAAGAATGTTGTTTATTGCGACAAGTAATAACATGACCTAACCACAACCTAAAAAAGCTTGAATTTGGCTAACCAAAGTTTAAGTAAAAACATATTTTTACAATGATGCAAGACAGCATTTCGTTATTTCTTTCAGCTTACCGTTAAAAAAATATATGTATTAAATTATATTTTCGAAGCTGTTGAGTAATATAAAATATTCTAAATTTGGGGAAAATTAAAAGTTAAAAATTCAACTGTCCATCAAACCGCAAGATTATATATATATATATATATATATATATATATATATATATATATATATATATATATATATATATATATATATATATATATATATATATATATATATATATAGTATATATTAAATAATTATATATTATCTGTAAAAAAAACGTTTGATTACATTTTAAACAAAGGCAGTTCTCGTTATTTGGAAGATTTTATTCTCAGAAATGGTTCGATTCGGACAATCTTATATATTAATATTTATTTAGTTAAATATATTTTTGTTACAATGTATATGTATCCTTTTATAGATATATATATATACGTCATTTAAGGTATAAAAAGTATATAATAATGTTAAATATTTTAGGAAACCATAGAAGCTTATTGACCATTTAGGAACTTTAAAATTATCGTTTACTTTAGTCTCCCTTAATCTAACGGGAATAATTGTAATTTAACTAGAAAGTTATGTAATATTTTATATTTTTAAATGTTTAAGAAAAGTAATTAAAAATTCTTTATTAATTGTAAAATATTTATTAGCTTTAGTTTTAAAGGGACGCCTTAAATTTGAGAGAGAAAGATTTTTTCAAAATATGTTAAAAAGCGGTTAACTGTATTTTTACTATATATATTTTATATATATTATTTATTTTATTAATATTTCTTTTATTATTATAAATTATGTTATATTTCTATTTATATATAACACCTTATTATGAATATTCAAATACCTTGTAATAAATTAATGAAAACAGCCTAAGACGTTTTTTGTTCCGCGTGTAGAATTGTAAATCTCTTTAAACGAAGTTTTTGTCTATTGGATTTTTATGGTTTTACTTTTAAATATATTTTTAATGAAACTCTAGAAAGTTGTAGTTTTATATAAAGAATTTATTAAAATACAGTAAAGGTCATTATTAAGCCTATATTTTATAATATTTCATTTATAATGATTATTTGTTAACTAATTATCTTGAGAAATAATTTAGTTAGCCCTCTTGAAAAGAAATGTATTTAGTCTAATAAGTTTTGCCTATGAGTTATTTTTGAAAAGACTTTTGAAGAAGAGGACACGCTTTTGTATCATTTTTGATGGAGAACAAACATCAGAAGACGAGAGAGGTATATCCCATCTTGAATTCAGACGTCGTGGAGAGAAAACTGTTGTAGGAACAGTTTAAACTAAAAAACTTGCTTGGAATAAGCTGGTTTTTCCTCTACCTGGAATAGGCTGAGCGAATGACTGTAATAGTCTTTCTATAAGAAAGAACAGCTGTTGTAGGAACAGTTGGATTGGAACTTGCTTGGCAATTAGCTTGTTCTATACCTGGTAATGGGTTGTCTCGAATGACTGTAGTTGTCTTTCGATAATTAATAGATTGAGTGGAATATTCTTTCTAACCAAGTACATGTTAATATGTTCTGATTATATAAAGTGCATGTTAATTTGCTCTTCCTTGAGGTGTTGCATGGGAATGTGCTTCACTGTTGTAGCTTTTAACGAACGATAGAACCTTAACGTAACTCCGAAGAAGCCTTGTTTAATATTCACGCTACCATTTACCAATTACCATTTACCATTTATTCATTTATTCGTTTTGTTATAATTATTATTTTTGTATATAGTAAATATTATGAAAATCCTCTGAGTCTTTATTAGCCACGCTATTGAGTCTGGTTTACAACTTTATTTTCATTTTACGGAAGTGTTCGGAAAAGATAACTTTAAATATATATATATAGGGATGGAGTGAAGTATCGGTATGGTAATTTGGTATTTAGGTATCGGATTTTGGTATCGGTAATATGAATAAAGTATATCGGTATCGGAGGTATCGGTATCGGCATTTTTCCGATACCGGTATCGGTATGGTAATCTGGTATTTTGGTAATCCTATATATATATATATATATATAATATATAATATATATATATATATATATATATATATATATATATATATATATATATATAATATATATAGTATATATATATATATATATATAATATATATATATATATATAATAGAAGGAAGTGTCAGCTTTATGGATTTGGAGAGGGCATATGATAGAGTTTGTAGGAGGAAATTGTTTGTGGTACTAAGGCAGGGGGAATGAAAGGTAGATTATTGAATGGGATTAAATCATTTTATGAGAACTGTAGAGCGAGGATGAGGAGGGAACTGACTGAATGGTTTAACGTGGGAGTTGGACTGAGGCAGAGGTGTGTTATGTCAACGTAGTTGCTTAATTTGTTAATGGATGGTGTTGCTAAGGGTATGAAGAGGGAAAGGAAGGGTGTTAGGATGAAAAGTGGAGAGGATGAATGGAAGGTAAATGTCTTCTTGTTTGCGGATGATGCAGTATTAGTTGTAGAATCTGGGAAGACGCTGGGAATGTTGGTGAAGGAGTTTGTGAGGGAATGTGTGTCGAAGGGATTGAAAGTAAACTCAACAAAGAGTAAAGTGATGAGGATTGGGGGCAGGGATGAGGCAGTGAAGAGGGGAGGAACGGGGAGTGTCGAGGTAGGGGGAGAGAAATTTGAGAAGGTAGAAGAATTTAAATATCTGGGAATGCTGGTGGAAGG
>SEYY01003860.1:32500-50000 GCA_009176605.1 Armadillidium nasatum
CTACAATTAGCATATATATATATATATATATATATATATATATATATATATATATATATATATATATATATATATATATATATATATATATATATATATATATATATATATATATATATATATATATATATATATATATATATATATAGTGATGGATCGGATGTTGAATTTCCGAAAGTGCGGATGCGTATGCGGATGTTGAATTTTCGAAAATGCGGATGCGGATGAAAATCACTAATATATATATATATATATATATATATATATATATATATATATATATATATATATATATATATATATATATATATATATATATATATATATATATATATATATATATATATATATATATATATATATATATATAACGTAGAAGCGTTACGAAAATTAAAACTGAGGGAGTTTGTGACTACATGTAAAAACATTATTAATTAAAAGAATGAATTGAATATTACAAAAATGAAACATAAATAATAAAAAGAACAAGAGACAATATAGGAAAAACAGTTTACAAAGTAGAAAGAAAAGCATCAAGTTAATTAATTTAGGGAATATATTAATAGATTCTCGAGAGTGTTTTCAGGAGACATATCTATAACTGGTATTAATACTGAAGTAACAGGAAGGATGAAAGATGGTAATTATCATAAAATTAGTGAAGATACAAGTTATGTGGTGAGAGTTATCTAGAACTGATTTAATTTAACTAGAAAGATAAAAGAGGTTTTGATTAAATTTTTGTGTCTAACAAATTTCTATAGATTTGAAACATGGGAACATAAATTTTTTTTTGGTAAAGTCTTATGATGAAACCAATAGGATATCATAAGCCCCACGAAACCAAACCCCATAGCCTCCTATGACAAAACTGACTATGGTATTTTTGTTTTTGTAGGGGTTCATTAAGAATTTCTCTATGAGAAATCTTATATCCGCTATGGACAAACCTATAGAAAACTATATACAGTAAATTTTTCCTGCTGATGCAATCATCGTATAAGCAATGTACAACAACCTCAAAGTCAAAGATTTATCATATTTAAATACGTAATTCAAAGTGTACAACTTACCGAAACTGAAGGGAGTCTCTAACGTTAATCTCACCGAAATAAAATCTGTTGATTTAAACGAATTCTTGAAGCTCATCGAACTGGAGACAAACCCTATACATCTCACTTCCTCTTCCAATGCTTTAACCGTTGCTTCACGAGATATTATACGCACTGAGTTAAAAAATTTTCTTTTAATTAAGTAAAATTTTTCACACGGATTTTTATGTTCTTTATTATTTAAAATTCTTATTTGTTTTAATTATATATATGCGAGTATATATATATATATATATATATATATATATATATATATATATATATATATATATATATATATATATATATATATATATATATATATAATATATATATATATATATATATATATATATATTATATATGGTGTATGTTTGTGTGCCGATGGCGATAACGGTTACTTATCCCAATCACTAATATATATATATATATATATATAATATATATATATATATATTATATATATATATATATATATATATATATATATATATATATATATATATATATATATATATATATACACACGCTTGCAGGTATCAAAGTAGTGGTGATAAGTTAATAAATTTGGGGCGAACAAATTTTGTCGTGTGAGAATTGTGCTGACATCACAACACGTATTGGAAGTGATCACATTAGCATCAAGGATTGCCTGCACACACTTCTCTATTAGAAAGGTTTCCGCAACCATACGAGTATTGGAAGTTACAAGGTCAATTCCCTGACGAAAGCTCGAAGTCTTTCGGTTGCAAAGAGGCACGTGACTTGTTACGATACTCTTTCCCCACGAAGTTAAAATACTTAATTTCGTACATGGTGACCCTACCCTAATTAAAATAGCCAATTCAAAGTTCTTCGTCATTCACATGATTACGAACTCATTGAAGATTTTTTTCTGACCAGTACTTTGACATATCTGGTGCCGAGTGCGACTGGGACACTGTATGAGCAGGTTATATATATATATATATATATATATATATATATATATATATATATATATATATATATATTATATATATATATTATTATATATATTATATATATATATATATATATATATATATATATATATATATATATAATATAAAGGAAAATAAAATATTTCCCATCTAAAGATAAATTTTCTTCAAAGAAAATAATTTTTTTTATATATATATATTATATATATATATATATATATATATATATATATATATATATATATATATATATATATATATATATATATATATATATATATATATATATATATATATATATATATATATATATATATATATAATATATCCGCATATTATAATATCGGATATATATTCTAATATATATGCGGATATTTCGATAATATGCGGATGTTGAATTTTCAAAGGGCGGATGCGGAATGCGGATGTTGAATTTCGAAAATGATGCGGATGCGGATTCATTTTCGAATGCGGATGCGGATGCGGATAAATTGATGCAAATGTTAAAGCATGAATATATATATATAGATATATATATATATATATATATATATATATATATATATATATATATATATAATATATAATATATAATATATATATATATATCATTCCCATTTCGTGGATTCCCTTATATATATAATCTCTCTGATTTCTATCTTCTAAACAAGTCTTCATTATAAGTATTGGGTCCTTTTCATTCTTCATTTCATTTTAGAATCCTCCTCCTCTCTATCAATTACACCTTATTTAACATCTCCAACATTCTTTCATAATCTATCAATCCTTTCATTTATATATCGCTCTCAAATTTAAAAGACATTAAACTTTCTGACCGAACACTTATCATCTATGCATATAGGGGAACATATAAACTATCTTTATATATATATATATCTGTTCTTTATTTCTTTTTCGTCCCATATATATAGATATAATTCATATTAAGTCCATTCTACACTACAAACCAATATATTATATATATATTGATATATTTTTCATATATCTTTTCTCCATATATATAAAAAGTATAACATTACCCTATATTATATGGAATATTATGTCCCATCCTATATAGTATCTTGATCTAATATATATATATATATATATATTATATATATATATATATATATATATATATATATAATATATTATATATATATATATATATATATATATATATATATATATATATTATATATATATATATATATATATATATAATCAATATGTCATATTTCTAATATATATGTCGATAGTATCGGATGCGGATAAAATATTATATATCCGAAAATGCGGATGCATGCGGATGCATGTTGATTTTGTGATCATGCGCATAATTATATATATATATATATATTTATATTATATATACTAATATATATATATATATATATTATATATATATAAATATAATATATATATATATATATATATATATATATATATATATATATATATATATATTTATATTTATATATATATTAGTGATGGCATGCATCCGCATTTAGAAAATTCAACATCGGCATCCCGCATTTTCAAAAATTCAACATCCGCATCCGCATCCACACTTCTCCAAAATTCGACATCCGCATCCGCAAATTAGAAAATTATGACATCCGCTCCATCACTAATATATATATATATATATATATATATATATATTATATATATATATATATATATATATATATATATATATATATATATATATATATATATATATATATATGCGAATTGTAGATCAAGAGTGAGGGTGAAGAGAGAACTATCGGATTGGTATTAGCATAGGAGTGGGATTGAGACAGGGGTTTGTAATATCTCCATGTTATTTAATCTATTGATGAATGGTTTACTTAGAAAAATGGAGAGAGAAGGGAAGAGTATTACGTTGAGAAATACGGAGGGTGAATGTGAAGTGAATGTTTTACTTTTTGCAGATGATGCGGCATGTGTTGGTGGCAGAATCTGGAGAAAAGATGAGAATACTTGTGAGAGAGTTTGAAGGGAAATGTGCAAACACGAGATTGAAATTCAATCCAGCGAAGAATAAAGTTATGAGGATTGGAGGTGTGGATGAGGAAATGTGGAGGGAGGAATTGGTTTGTAGAAGAGTGAGAATGGAAACTTGGAGGTGAATGAATTCAAATATCTAGTAATGTTGGATGGAAGGTAAGGGTGGGACGAAATAAGAAATAAAGAACAGAGTGGTAGAAGGAATGAAAGTATTGGGGGGCCTAAGAAAAGTATGGATAAAAGGAAAATTTCGAAAGAAATGAAGATAAGAATGTTTGAATGTATGTGTTCACCTTCTGTATTGTATGGGTGTGAAAAATAGATGATAATTAAGTGGTCGGTCGAGAAAAAGTTTCAATGTCTATGAGATGAAAGATTAGAGAGCGATATATCAATTGAGAAGGATTGATAGGATTAGAAATGAAAGAATAAGGTAGATGTGTAAATGGAAGAAGGGTGTAAATGATAGAGAGGAGGAGGAGGATGAGCTAAAATGGTTTGGACATATGTGAAGAATGAATGAGGAGAGAATGGTGGGCAAGGTACTTAGATTCCATGTGGATAGAGGTAGGGATAGGGGAAGGCCGAAGTGGAGATGGATGGATGGAGTGAGAGAGATTTTGATGGAAGAAATTTGAGTTTAGAAGAGGGTAGAAGATTTGTAGAGACAGAGAGAGATTAAGGGCGGTGGTGAAAGGGGTTGGAAGGTAAGAATAGTTATGTTTGTAAGGGAATTGTGGCGGGCACCACCCACGAAAGTGGGAAAGGTGATAATGAAATATATATATATATATATATATATATATATATATATATATATATATATATATATATATATATATATATATATATATATATATATATATATATATATATATATATATATATATATATATATATATATATATATATATATATATATATATATATATATATATATATATATATTAGTGATGGCATACGCATTCGCATCCTGATCAAAATTAACATCCGCATCCGCATCCGCATCCGCATCCGCACTTTTCGAAAATTCAACATCTGCATCCGCATCCGCACTTTCGAAAATTCAACATCCGCATCCGCATCCACATCCGCACTTCTCCAAAATTCGACATCCGCATCCGCATCCGCAAATTAGAAAAATGACATCCGATCCATCACTAATATATATATATATATATATATATATATATATATATATATATATATATATATATATATATATATATATATATATATATATATATATATATATATATATATATATATATATATATATATATATATATATATATATATATATATATAATATATATATATATATATATATATATATATATACCCAGGTTTGGGATTTTTTTGTTTTTTTTTAATGTACGAATCAAATTTTAAAAAATCAAGATTTTTTTTATTTTATTGATTTTATTAATTTATTTTAGCTACAAGTATTTTTTATTTGTAAGTTTATTTGCCTAAGTAATAATTAACAAGAAAATATAGTAAATAAGTAAATATAATTAGGTAATTAGCTTAATTAAGTTATTTCACTTTATTCAAATTTTAAACTATATTATTATTATTTTTAAAATATTTTATGGTTCTGAGTAGTTATTTAATTTTTATAATTATATTATTAAGATTAATATTAAAATGAAATAAAAAATATTTATCTTGAGCTTTGTATATACCAGCACTTAAATTTTAAATAAAAATAAAATATTAATTTCTATAATTACAAAATAAATAAATTGAGAGAGTTAGAGCTTTGAATAAAATATTAAATGTAAGTGAATTGGTTCGATTAAATCAATTATTAATTGGTGAGAAAAAAAATGATTTTGTGGTAGATTGCTGAATGCTCGCACATTTCAACCCTTTTTTTTATTCAACTCTACAATACTACATAATTATATGAAACAAGCTAACTACAATAAAAACTTTTTTTTAATAAGTTTATATTTCTAGATACAAGAAGCAGAAGAGCTTGAAAACCGTTCTACTATGCCTTCTTTGGGAAGGCGGCGTAGCTCGGTGGTAGAGCCTTCTGTACATTGTCAAACGGCGACGCTGTTGTCAGTGGGTTCGAGTCCTGGCGTGCGGAAAATTTTTATCTGTCTTATATTCCTAATTTAGTCGCAACAGTTATTGTGCCCATGTTGGCGTTGCTTGACTTTGGTTGGTTGCTCCTGCAACCCAGAAGCACCCAGCAGAATGCCCCTGTAGGGGTTCCAAGCACCCTCCTATGGATTTAGATAAGTACCGAGTTGCTACAGTGATTCGAAGCAGAAGAGCTTGAAAACCGTTCTACTATGCCTTCTTTGGGAAGGTGGCGTAGCTCGGTGGTAGAGCCTTCTGTACATTTTCAAACAGCGACGCTGTTGTCAGTGGGTTCGAGTCCTGGAGTGCGGAAAATTTTTCTCTGTCTTAAAAATATATATATATATATATATATATATATATATATATATATATATATATATATATATATATATATATATATATATATATATATATATATATATATATATATATATATATATATATATATATATATATCACAAGTAGCAAAGAAGTGGCTCGAACGGTAGAGTGATTAACTCACGTGCTTGAGGGCGCCGGTTCGATCCCCACTTCGGGATCCTAGGTATATACTACCTAGAAAGTTCCTCTCCCTCGAATAGGGCAATGCCCGTGAGATGTGAACTTTTAAAATATATATATATATATATATATATATATATATATATATATATATATATATATATATATATATATATATATATATATATATATATATATATATATATATATATATATATATATATATATATATATATCAGGTGAGCAAAGGCCGAAGACCTATCAGTTTCCACTGGGGTTGGGATTTGGGAAAATAACAGATCCTGGTTGTTAAAGGCCGACATGTTTCGATTCACGGTGTTTGAAAGTGTGCAAGTCAAAAGATGTTGGGGAAAACTGATAAAAAAAAATGTGTTCCAGATTTTATCAGTTGAGTAAATTGAGTACATGTAAGAATGAGCATACGGGTTAAGTCTGGAGTTAGAGAGTTGGACAAAGAAAGGATGAAAATGTATCCGTTGTAATAGCGATAGCATAAAGAGAGTGATGCAACAATTCTACGGGTAGAAAAAGACTGGAGAGAATTAGTGAGAGCGGGAAAGTTGATGAGACGAAAAACCATAGACTCCACCTTTTCAAAAAGAGCTTTATGAGTGAAACCACCCTAGTTCTATATGGCGTACTCAATATAGGGGTAAATAACGCTCCTATACAGGGTAAGCAACTGGGGCGGTGTGAAGAAATTGGGAAGGCGCCTCAGAACATCCAACCTCTTCGAAGCTTGTTTAGAAAGAGAAGTAATGTGATCTTTCCAGAAATATCACAAGAAAAAGAAACACCAAGAAAATGAAGGATAGATGAAGGTTTAATTTTTTGTGTTTTCCAAGAAGATATCATAGTTGTGTGGAAGATTATGTCGAGTAGAGGGATTTAGGAATTGAGTTTTTGAGACATTCAAAACGACCATGTTTTCTCTGCCCTAGTTTGAAATACTAGAAAAATCAGAAGTTAGTTGCTCCAAGGCCACCATTCGCTTCAAGTAACTACTGTTAAAGGAGTGATGAACGGTGGTGGAGTCATAAGCATAGGTGTAGATAGGTGATAAAGTTACAAAGAGAAGGTCATTAATGAAAAGTAGAAAAAACCCTGAGGAACACCACTATTAATAGATTTAAAGGATAAACATTGGCTATCTACATCAGTTGCTATAGAACGACTGGAAAAAAATCAGAGCGAGGACAGATTCAGAAAGAGGGAAGTTTAGAAATCAAAGCTTTATGCCAAAATCAAAGCTTTGTCAAGCGCGATAGCAAAAGATTCACCGAAATGCGAAAGAGCGGAGGACCAAGTGTCAGAGCAGGGAAAGATTAGGAGCGGAGGGTTTCTTACGAAAACCGTACTGGCGATGAAAGATAAGATTAGAAGAAGTGAGATATTTCCAAATCTTCATGATGAGGGACGTTAGTTGGAGTGCTGAGAGGGATCCTCCATCGGCACAGGCTGAATGAGCGCAAGTTTTCATCAAGAAGGAAATACTGAAGTAGAAAGACAGAAACGGAATAGTTTACCAAAGCAGGGTGCAAGCTCGAAAGCACAAATATTGAAAACCACAGGAGGAAATCCATCAGGGCTATAAGCCTTCTTAGTGATAAACTCATAGAGAGCAGAAATGATGTTCAGAAGAAATTATAATTTGTGACATAAATGAGTTGGAGTGGGTTGAGGAAGTAGGAATCGTACCGGAATAGTCTAAAGTTGAATTAGAAGCAAAAGTTTGATTGAAGAGTTCTGCTTTAGAAGAAGGCAAAACAACAGTTATGCCGTCAGATTCTACTTGAGGGGGGAAAGAGGAAGAAGCAAAATTAGAGATGACACATTTTTTGCAAAATAACAAAAAGAGTGAGGAAGAAGAAAGAAAGATTATCGCATTTTCTACTAAGAAAAGAGTTTTTGATGTTACCTTGAATAGATTTAGCACGATTCCGGGATGATATGATCCGTGAGTTTCTAAAGTTAGAAGACGACGGTAATGGCGGATAACATGAGAACAAGAAGAGTTAAATAAGGTTAGTTAGGTTTAGTAGAAGGGAAAGAATATGGAATGTGGGCCTCCATGCCAGAAAGAATCACAATGGTAATATGTTTTGTACACTCCGATGGATCCCTCCCACGAAAGCAATTATTATTATCATTTCACGGGAAATCAAAGAAATACGCCCGTAAGTCCGACACACTTGAGGCATCGAAATGTCATAAAACATTTCCTCCCACACACACACACACACACACACACACACATACACACACAAACATACACATGTCCATACGGATGTGAAACCAGAAATACAAAAGGTAGAGATTTTAATAGATTTCAGAATGAATAAGAAATTGGAATTCATTAAAGGCTTTTACCGGTAAAAGACTCAGGTGGATTAACAAGGTATATACAAAGATTTGGTACAGATGAAAGTGCAAAACAGGGAATTCAGTCAAAGATCAATTATAGAAGATGTCCCCTTCACGAAGATGAAATCACAGGGTGGTGGTGGCCGTTCTAACGAAAGAGATCGAAAGGATGCAGACAAAAGGAAAAAAAAATGTTTCATAAGGGTTGAACCACTGAATGAAGGACTGAAATATTCAGTCTCAAGGTGTTTCAATACGTATTGAGATGAGAGCCCAACAACAGAAGGATTGGAAATTATTTGTAATTTCAATATGCAAGGGTAAAGAAGAGATCGGAGATTTCAAAAACTATAGAGGAACGTATCAAAAGAATATGAGCACTAAGGAAGAAGAGTTACGAGTGGAGGTTGACGAGAGTGAAATTAAGAACGCGGAAAGATAGAAATATCTGAAAATTGAATATTCTACAAGAAATTACAAAATTATATAGTAAATTGAGGACTGAGTGAAGTATCGGTATCGGTAAGTATAGGCATATTTTTTGGTATCGGTATCGGCAAAAATGACCGATACCAGTTTTTTGTAACAGTGAAGAGCAAAAATTATATATATATTATATATATATATATATATATATATATATATATATATATATATAATATATATATATATATATATATATATATATATATATATATATATATATATATATATATATATAACTGGAGGGGTTTTCATGCTGTCAGCGAGACAAAAATATTTCGCCATCTGCTCTTAAAAGTGCCTATCCTAGAGTGTTCAAAAAGATCACGTTTTTCGGCTCGTTGGTTTCAATGCCAGTCCTAGGGTTTTATTTAAACTCCCAGGGAGGGGTTTCACCCTTTCAATGGGACTAGCACCTTCTCCATCTAACGTCTAAACACTTTCTCAATGAGCTCTCCAGAAAATCATGATTCTCGGAGCTGTGGTTTCCCATAATGGTCCTTGAGTTATTACAAGCAATAAGCAATAATTATACGGATAGGTTGCTAGTCTTGTCGCCCATATATATATATATATATATATATATATATATATATATATATATATATATATATATATATATATATATATATATATATATATATATATATATATATATATATATTATATATATTTTTTTTTTTTTTTTTTTTTATTATTTCTCCTCTGGTGGGCAAAGGCCAGAGGCCTACCATTGTTTCCACCAGAGTTGGGAGGAAAGTCGGAAACATGGTCAAATTAAAGGCCGACATGACCTCGATACACGGCGTTTGAAAGTGTGCAAGTCAAAGGAAGTTGGGAAAATAGATAAAGGGAGTATATTCCAGATTTTACCAGTTGAATAAATGAAAATTGAGAATACCTGTTAGGTCTGTTGTTAAGAGAGTTGGACAGTTAAAGGAGGAGACTGTGTAGAAAAGCGTGTAGCTCAAGTCCTTCACGGTGGAGAAGGTACGCGACGAGAGGGTTTAGAAAAGCAGTCCGTTGTAATTGAGAAAGTATAGAGAGAATGACACAATAATTCGACTGACAGAAAGAGACTAGAGAAAATTTGTGAGAGAGTAAGTTAAGACGAAAAGCCATAGACTCCACCTTTTCAAGGAAAGCTGTATAAGTGGACTATCCCGGATGTGTGACGCATACTTCATTAATAGGTGAACAGCATCCCAATAAAGAGAAAGCAACTCGGGTGGTGGGGAAAAAATTACGAAGGTGCCTCAGAACACCCAACCTCTTGGAAGCTGGTTTAGAAAGAGAAGTAATGTGTTCTTTCTAAGAAAGATTACGAAAAAAAAAAACGAGAAAATTAAGGACGGTAAGATTAGAAGATTTGAGATCTTTCCAACTATTAACAATAAACTTTGGAAAGAACGGAGGTTGAAGAAATGGGACGGTACCTGAAGGGTTGGAGAGGTCCCACTTTTTCGGCACATGCTGAATGAGAACACGTTTCTAGCGAGAAGGTAAGGTTGAAGTAGAAAGACAGACGAAGTATTTTGCCAAAGCAGGGTGCAATCTAAAAGGTACACATTTTGAGGACCACAGGAGGGATACCATTAGTACCGTACGCCTTCTTATTGTAAAGCTAAGAGAGAGAGAGAGAGAGAGAGAGAGAGAGAGAGAGAGAGAGAGAGAGAGAGAGAGAGAGAGAGAGAGAGAGAGAGAGGAGAGAGAGAGAGAGAGAGAGAGGGAGAGGGAGAGGAGAGAGAGAGAGAGAGAGAGAGAGAGAGAGAGAGAGAGAGAGAGAGAGAGAGAGAGAGAGGAGAGGATGGAGAGGAGAGGAGAGAGAGAGGGAGAGAGAGAGAGAAAGGGGAGAGAGAGGGAGAGAGATAGAGAGAGAGAAAACAGAAATGAACTTCTTATGAAAAAATCACAATTTTAAGACATAAATGAGTTGGGGGAGAGTGTTGAAGGAGTAGGTATAGCTCCGAAATCATCTAAAGTTGAATTAGTGGCGAAAGTCTGAGCAAAAAGTTGAGTTTTTTAAGAAGGTAAAACGGCAATTGTGCTGAAAGAAAATACTAATGGATGGAAAGAATAGAGGCAAAGTTTGAGTTGACATATTTTGCAAACTGCCTGAAAGAGAGGAAGAGGAGCCAGGAAAATTATTGCATTTTGTATTGAGAAATGAGTTTTGTGGTGTTACAAAGAACAAGAACAGATTTTGAACGATTTCATGATGAAACATAAATTGAACGATATTCAAAAGTTTGAAAACAACAGTAATTCCTGAAGGCAAAATCCTTGCGGCAAATAGCAAGAAAATAAGCAGACCTAAACTAAAGTTTATAAGGAGGGAAAAATCATGTCATAGTGAATCAGCTTGGTAATGCGCTCTGCACATTCATAGGATCCCTCCCACGGAAGTGATAATCATTCCACAGGAAATCAAAGAAGTACGACCAAAAGTTCGACCAGATGGGGCAACGAAATGTCACAAACACTTCCTCAAAATACGCGAGTCTTTTTGCTGAAGACACTAGTATAGTATAGGACGCACTTTCTCAGGGTGTAAGATCCTGTTGAAAAGCAGCTAAATCTGGCAACCTGTATGACCTCATGAAATAACGTGTGATAATCTGCCGTGAGTCTATACTATTTTCTGGCCTCTAGTGGAATGTTAAAAGTCAAAGGACGGTTTGCGTACCTAATGAATGAGTACTCCCCTAAATGGAGGGTTTGGTGGCGTATCTGGGGCTCCCCAAATTTTAAAAACTTCTTTCTTGACCCGTTATGATTATTTTCACCGTTCTTACTCTATTTCATGAAGGAATGAGAAATCGGAGCTTCCGTGATGTTGAAGGGAGCCAGCCCCCTATGGTCCTGCCTGATTAAATGGAAGGCAGAACTTCCTTGGTGTTAAAGTGGGTTCGGAGCCTCCTCTGGTCCTGCCTGATTGGATGGAAGACGGAGCTTCCTTGTTTTGGAGGGGGGAGTGGAGCCCTCTCTTGGTTCTTTCCTTGTTGGATTAAGAAACCAGGGTTTCATTTTGGTGTTTCTAGAGGTCGGAGACCTCTCCTGTATTTCCTTTCATGGATTGGTTAGCCATGACGTGATCGGAGTCACGAGACTTTGCAACCCTCTCCGTCAGTTCGCGCGTTTTGAGTGCAGAGACGCACAACAATATTAAGATAGAAGAGGATACAGAGATGAGAAAGAAATAGGAAGAACCCAGAGGAGGAGAGAGTTTGATAGTATAAGAAGAAGAATTAGAAGTTTTAAAAAGGTCTAGAATGTTGGGTTTATCCCCAAGACGATCAGGGATACTAGTAGGGAGCTGCACCCACTACTTAAGGTCGCTTTGGATGGAGAATTAAAAGACACGTTTACCGGCTGTATCATGAAAACTAGGTCTTTGTGGCGGTGAACATTGAAATCACCTAATATGATAATTTTTGAGAAAGGAGAAGAGGAGAGAATGTTCTCTGTTTTGGAGTTTAGATAGTCAAAGAATTTAGGATAGTCAGTAAATTAGGAGTTAAATAAACTGACCAATGAATTTAGACGTAGAATTGCAAGAGGGCTGTAGCCACAAAGCGGAAAATTCAGAAGACTCCAGATTAGAGACACGAGAGTAAACAGAATTATAGCGCACATATGCATAACAACCTCCTTTGGCTGAAAATTGAAGGCAGAGACAGTAAGAGGAAACAGAAAATGGTTTGCTATCATAACGCTCAATCACGTGAGTTTCTGTCAAGAATAAAAGGTTAGGTCTAAAAGAAGAGAGGTGGTGTTCATCAAAATGGAAAATGTATTGAAGACCGCGAGTGTTGCATAAATTAATAAAGAAACAAAACCATGCACTAGGGCAAGTCGGATGCAAAGTCTTGATGGCACCAACCCTTTATCACCTATCAGTTATTTTGTTTAGCAATGTGACTACAAAATAACTAGGTGCATAAACGTATTACAGATAACAGAAAACTTAAGTTTTATGATCACTGAATATTTTCAATCTTCCTTCAACCTTCATGACTTCAGTTAAAAAAATTGGAATCAGTATTGGGTGGTTTAAAATTATTATTATCTTAATCAGTTAAAATTTTGGCTTTGCTCCATCTCTATCTATATATATATATATATATATATATATATATATATATATATATATATATATATATATATATATATATATATATATATATATATATATATATATATATATATATATGTGTGTGTGTGTGTATTGGACTGAAACGGCAGAACAAATAACAGAAGTGCATCGCTTTTAAGAGACAGATGGATGAAGACAGAGGTGAAGGCATTGATATGATATATTATATATATATATATATATATATATATATATATATATATATATATATATATATATATATATATATATATATATATATATATATATATATATATATATATAGTACTTAAGCACAGCACGATATTTTAATCTAACATGAAAAGTTTGAACAAGCAAATTTTTAAAGCAATCGCTGTGAAATTTAGATCAGAGTGAATCTTTTTCAATTTACTTCGTGAGCGAACAATCGCGAATCTTTGGAGTGAATACCAGACAAACATACATACATACACACCGCAGTTTAATAAAATAGTTCACGCATAGGATGCAAAAAAAAACAAAAAAAAAAAAAAAAAAAAAAAAAAAAATTTTTGTAGACAACGAAAGAAAAATATGAAGTGGTTTATTATTATTATTATTATTATTATTATTATTATTATTTTATTTTTATTATATATATATATATATATATATATATATATATATATATATATATATATATATATATATATATATATATATATATATATATATATATATATATATATATATATATATATATATATATATATAATAGGAAGGGTAGGAATAGTGGTGAAAAGATTTTTTATTTGGGAAGTTTCGGGTATCTCTTATCCCATCTTCAGTAATAATAATGAAAATCTAGAAAATTAAATTGAAAAAATTTCAATAAACAAACTAAAAAATCAAAGTTAAAGCAAAATAAAAATAAAAACATAAGAACAGGACTAAGAGTAAGATATTCCTGATCTTTACTTGAAGGAAATGTGTATTCTGATGGGCCACGGGAAATCAGGGTTTAAATGGGAAATCTACAGACTGTATGTATGTATGTATGAATGTATGTATGTATATAGTTACTTGGTAATACATGAGTAAAAATTATTGTTTGCAAATAGCACGTTTTTAAAGTGATAATAAAAAATTATAATTAAAATAACAATTAATAAATAGTTAAAATAATTAAAATTACTAATACAGTAATAATAATAATAATAATAATAATAATAATAATAATTATAATAAATAAAATATAATAATAATAATAATAATAATAATAATAATAATAATAATAATAATAATAATAATAATCTGATAAACAACAATGTAAAAAAAAGGGTTATTGAAGATTATTCTCTAATTCCAATTTCAAATTATAAATAAATAAACTCTCCAAGATTTTCCTATCCAAGTAGTCACTCCATGATTTCAAAGTTTTTCCTTCATATTGGGTGGTTTATCTCCAAACTGGGAGAGCGAATGGAAGATTGTTCTGGTGAAGTTAACGGAAAGTTCGTTCTACGCGATACACTCAAATGTTTACAAATCCTCTAATTATGCTGTAGGACTGTTTGGTCTACATAACCGGCATTTCAGTCAGTACAAATGTACTTGCATATATCTGAAGATCTCAACCAATGTGGAATCACATTTTTTTAGTCTAAAAAATTGGAAATTTTTATACTATTACTACTATTACTACTATTTATACTACTACAAATAAACTGAACTGCCGGAAATGATCGTTGCAACGTTGGTTTTAGTAAATTTATGTTTGGTAATGTTAGGATCGTTACAAGGAATTTTTAAATAAACCTGAAGATGAAGAGGAAATAAATTGAAATTAGCAAAATTATGTAAATATTGAACTTCCTCATGGAATATCTCCCATGAGGAACAGAGTTTGAATAAAAGTCTACACTGTAGTGCAGACAATTTATATCTCATAGGAAGAAAGCTGAAAAAATTCATCCCAAGCAATGTGGTGAAGGTTTTCTGTAAAATGTTGTATTAAATTGACCATTGCCATGTTTTTAACTAAAACATCTAAAAATGATAATGAATTATTCGACTGGCCTTCCATAGTAAAGGTAATATTAGGATGCTTAGTATTAAGATAATTTATAAACAAAAGGGCTTGGTATTAATCTTTAAAAATTAAAAAACAGTCATCAACATACCTTCTTTGTTATTGGTTTGAAATTCGAAGGACACTCGTTTAACCTTTTTTGTTCATGAAAACAAAAACGAATTGGCGAACGCAGAGCCCAAGAGTGGTCTCATGGCCATGCCATCAGTTAAATTTTATTATTAAATAAAAATATTGTATAAATTGCAGTTATTATCATATTATTATTAATACATTATTAGGAATTTTAATTATTGTTTAACTATTTATTAATTATTTTATTTATTATAATTTTTTATTTTCACTTAAGAAACATACAATAATTTTTACTCATGTATTACCAACTAAATATATACATACAAACATACTGTAAATTTCCGATTTAAACACTGATTTCCCGTGGCCCATCACATTACACATTCCCTTCAAGATGAGATTAGGAATATCTTCCTCTTAGTATTGTTCTTTTGTTTTTATTTTCATTTTGTTTTAATTTTAACTTTTTCGTTTATTTATTGTGATTTTTTCAATTTAATTTTCTAGATTTTAATTATTATTAATGAAGATGGGATAAGAGATACCCGAAACGTCTAATATAAAGAATGCTTTCACCGCTATCCTTAGTCTTCCTATTTCTTATTAAGCTTCAATTCCCTAGGAACAGATCAAAGAAAGAAAGCAGAATCAGCGGAGTAAGATTGGATATGTGATAAAACGAGAGAGTGGAAGATCTTAATTAAAAACAGAAAAATAGAAGAAAATAGTGAAAAATTTTGAGGAACATCACTATCTACAAGTTTAAAAGATGAACGCTCATCGTTTACAGTATTTCTATAGAGTAACAGTAAGGAATTGAGAAAAAAAAATGGCTTAAAAATAGTATGAAAATGAGAGCTATGTGTCATATCAAAAGTTTTGAATTTGTCCAACAGCACATTAAAAAAAAGCAACAAAATGCCTAAAAAACTAAGAATCAAAATTGCATATCTCGAGTCGAGCGCAAGTTATATTCGCCAACCCAAGGTAAGGTTAGAAGAAGTAAGAGGTTTCCAATTCTTAATCTTTTTATGTAACCTATAGAGTAAAACGATTACAAGCTGGAAAGAAAAATAGAGAGAAGAGTGTCGAAAGCCGAGTTACGCGAGCTCTACTCAAAGGAGTGAGTAGGTGAATACAAAGTTCAGAAAAGCAGAGTCCTACGTAATAGTGATGATATGAGGGGAATGAAGCAACATTTAGACGAGCAGAAAGAAACTGGAGAGAGAGTCAATGATAAGAGGAGAGCTGATAAGGCCAAAAGCTCTAGACTTCATCCATTCAAGAGGGGCTGCTTGATTGGAATCATTCTACAAATAGGATGATTACTCAGTATAAGGATGAATGACACCTCTTAACATTTCAAACAACTGAGGTAGTAAGAATAGTTCTGACAACACTTGAAAAATTAACATTTTCCTCCTGTATCATCCATTTTATAAGCATTTGTCGACTTTCTTTGAAGGTTTTTCCTCTTCGAAATATATTTGGAAAATTTCTTTAAAAAAAATCGAGAAAATCTTGATATTATATATATATATATATATATATATATATATATATATATATATATATATATATATATATATATATATATATATATATATATATAATATATATATATATATATATATATATAGATAGAGAGAGAGAGAGAGAGAGAGAGAGAGAGAGAGAGAGAGAGAGAGAGAGAGAGAGA
>SEYY01003860.1:60000-74243 GCA_009176605.1 Armadillidium nasatum
TGTACTTAGTGTTCTTTTTTAAAATTGTTATTTTATTAGTTTTATCATTATTATTTTTTTATTATCTTCGAAGTAATAAACAGAGGCAGTCGTTGTTGTATCTACAGCTACGGGTTATTAGCACACACCTACTATCACACAAACTAACAGCTACTCATTATTTCTCTTTCTTTGATACACTTTTAGTGTTTTTAATCCTATTGTTTAATAATAATTACTATTATTATTAATTATTTATATTATTTTTATAGTAGTAGAAGTGGACTTTGTTGCTGTTAACTTATATAAACATCAGGAATGATATCCATAGCAACTTTACAAACTATTTAAGCATCACTGAAAGAAGAAACAAACTAATAACGTTCAGCCAATCAAAAATTGTACATTTGTTACTGAAATAACACAATAAAAAACCCCAACCACTTTCAAAAAAATAATAAATGAGTTCACACACACACACACACAAAAAAAAACCATTTACACGTATTTACTTTTTGTTCAGTCTGTTTACCTCTTTTTTTTTTAACTTTGCAGGTAAATATTAAATCACTTATTTGCTTTCCTGTAGAAAATGATGAATTAAACACATGCCCCTTCATACTTAAGATTTCATATCCCTCACATCCCTATCTTCCCTCTTCACAAGGACTTTAATATTATTATTTTATTATTATTATTATTATTATTATTATTATTATTATTATTATTATGTCCAAACTTTGGTAGAGAACGCTTTGAAGCTTGTACTATTCAAATCAATATAGAGGTCGATTTCATTAGTTCAGACATTTTTAGCACTTCTCATCTCAATTGGTAAAACATATGACATAAACCAAAAAGTTTTTGAAACAGAAAGAAAAAATATTACAATTTCAAGAATCCTATGTCCACACTATTCCTCACTTCGGCACACATCTACTATTATTATTATTATTATTATTATTATTATTATTATTATTATTATTATTATTATTATATTAAATACGTATGGACATCTAGAGTTGTAGAAACAGCAAAAAGTTATTCTTATTTCCTGTGAAATATTTTTACCTTTTACCTCATTATTATTATTATTATTATTATTATTATATTTATTAAATAGTTAACAATTTTTAACTTCTGTAGAGCTTAATTTAACTTATTCATGTATTAAATGTGTATTAGAGTGTGTTTGTACAGTTAAACTAAAGATAAATATTGCTTAAGAGGCTATTTCTAGAAAGTCAAAGTGAAAACAACTACAAAGTTTAATTTTTTGCGTAGCCATAATTACATATCTGTAAGCTGAATGTTGTCATACATCATTGTGGTTGAAAATATCAATGTCATTTATAAAATTTGAAAACCTCATCGCATAAACATCACTTATTGCGTTAGGAAATAAGCATGTGGTAAATTTACAAAATATTGAATGTGAATCCGTTGAAACCATTTGATCTATGAAGAGATGCAGTTCAGAATATGTATAAAACCTGAAGAAAATGGCATTACAAAAAAATTAAAATGAATCCACACTCGGACATTTAACTGATGAGATGTGTTTATAAAGTGTAAATCTTTTATTTGTTATTGTGTATATTTAAGTGCATGTGTATTTGTGCTGTAGTTTTTATGTATATGAGCTTTTCCATGTTTGTGCAAGGAATCATAGGCATAAACATTGTTATTAAATTTCAAAAATCTATCGTCCACTGAAAATGTTTTACTGTATTATTAATATATTTGGTCAGGAAATAATAATAAAAATGATAATGGCGGGAAAAAAGAATATTTTACAAGGCACAAGTCCTTTTGAGGAAGCCATTTCTGAAAAAAAAATGGAAAATATCCCAAATCAAAAAATGGAAAAGTAGTCGAATATCATCATCACTCACGCGAGGGGTACGAGAGCCCTTCATATGCTGGGTATAATACCCATTTTAAGTTTTTAGCCCAAAATTCTCGTAAAAAACATTTTTTTAAACATCTTACTTTGAACCCCAGTAAAAATTTTGTGGATCCTCAAATTGCACCTTACACCCAAAATATAGAGGCTACTTGGAGTTTACTTAAATAAAAATTAAAAAAGTATATATATATATATATATATTTATATATTTTTTTAATTATTTTCAATTTTTTTTTCAGAAATGGCTTCCTCAAAAGGACTTAAACCTTTTACAATAAACAAGAAGAATAAATTGCTACGATTCCACATGTATGTACTTAATAATAATAATAATAATAATAATAATAATAATAATAATAATAATAATAAACTCATCCAACCAACTGTTCATAATTTGACAAGTTCAAATATTTTACAGAAACGTACATTTTGCAAAGTTTGGCTATCCATATTTATTATTAGCCTCCTATTTTACAAAGTCGTATATTTTGCCATTTTCAGATATTTTAACGGTATTTATTTAATCATTTATTTATTTATTTTTATATTTATCATTTTTAAATTAATTTATTTATTCTTTCCTTCATTATTTATTTACTTTCATTTATCGTTTATTTTTATATTTATAATTTATTATTAATCATTTATTCCTATTTAATGTTTTTTTTATTTATTTATTTTTATTTGTATATTAGGAGATGAGTTCACACACACACACACACAAAAAAAAAAAAAAAAAAAAAAAAAAAAAATTCTTCCGACGTCGACTTCAGCAGCGACTCTGCAATCAGAATCGAAGAATCGAGATTTCGCAGATCTTAATTTTATCATCCTATAAATACCCTTTGGGAGGATGGCATATATATATATATATATAATATTATATATATATATATATATATATATATATATATATATATATATATATATATATATAATATATATATATATATATATATATATATATATAGAGATGAGAGAGAGAGAGAGAGAGAGAGAGAGAGAGAGAGAGAGAGAGAGAGAGAGAGAAGAGAAGAAGAAAAAAAGAAAGATAAAAAAGAATGAAGAAATGAAAGAAAAGAAAAGAAAGAAAGAAAGAAAGAAAGAAAAAAGAAAGAAAAAAAGAAAGATATATAAGAGAGAGAGAATGAAAGGAAGAAAGAAAGAGAGAAAGTGAAAGAAAGAGAGAAAGAAAATGAAAGAAAGAAAGAAAAGAGAGAAACTAAGAAAGAAAAAAGGAAAGAGAAAGAAAGAGAGAGAGAGAGAGAGAGAGAGAGAGAGAGAGAGAGAGAGAGAGAGAGAGGATATGGCTAAAAATAGAAAAAATAGAAAACAAATTACCTAAAACGAAGTCAAATCGACCTACACACATACAAAACGAGGAACAGTACAGCCCCGTACTTCCAAATTTGGAATCAGCAGACCCAAGTGTAAACTCTGTACGTTCAAATCAGGACTTCCAAGACTAAAATCTCCAAAGGGTTTCGCAAATTTCGAAGTTGCTAGATTTGTTAAAAAAGTAGTTTGTTGTAAATGAGACTGTTAATGGGTCTATTTGTTTTCATGTGCAAACAGCGCTTATATACAGTATATATATATATATATATATATATATATATATATATATATATATATATAATATATATATATATATATATATATATATATATATATATATATATATATATCCTGATGGTCAAAGGTCAGATGGCTACTAATTTCCTTCAGAGTTGGGGAAAATAAGATTATTAAGGAAAAGGTCGACATGTCCCTAAACACGGGGTTTAAAGTTTGCAAGTCAAGTCAAAGGAGGTCGAGAAAACATATAAAGGGAGTGAATTCCAGGTCTTTGCAGTAGAGTATATGTAAAATTGAGCATAGCATTTAAGTCTGTGGTCAGAGAGTTCTAGAGAAAAGATGAGACTGTGTATAAAACGTGACGCACATGCCCATCTCAGTAGAGGAGGTATGCGACGAGCAGTGTCCGTTGTAATAGTGATAGTATAAAAAGAATGACGCAACAATTCTACGAGCAGAAAGAGACTGCAGAGAATTAGTGAGAGCGAAAGAGTTGATTGAATAAAAAGCCATTGAATAAATCTTTTCAAGGAGAGCTGTTGGAGTGTAACCACAACAGATGTGTGAGGCGTTCTAAATACAAAGGGACGTTTGGAAATCAGAGCTTTGTGCCAGCAAAAGGTTCACCGAAATGTCGAAGAGCGGAGAACCAAGAGTCAGAGAGAGAAGGAAGAGATCACCGGTAGAGAGATTTTTCAAGATCCTGGAGATCAGAGATAACGATTAAGAATTGAGATGTTTACAAATCTTCCTGTTAAAGATAAATTCGAAAATTAGAACAAACGAAGATTAAAGAAATATTGTGATAATTAGAAGATTAAAGAGGTTCCCTTTCTTCGGCACAGGCTGAATGAGTGCACGTTCCAACAAGAAAGAAAGGTCGAAGAAAAAGAAAGACGAAATTAGTTTAAAAAAGCAGGATGCAAGCTCAGAAGGACAAGTTTTGAGAACGACAGGAAGGATACCATCAGAACCATACGGCTTCTTAGTGTTAAGAGAGAGCAGAAATAACTTCAGACAAAATTACAATTTAGGCAATGAGGTGAAATTTTTTGGAGGAGGAGGTATAGCTCCGTAATCATTTAATGTGGAAGTTAAGACAAATGTTTGAGGAAAGAGTTTAGGCTTAGTAGAAGGAAAAATGGCAGTTGTTCCGTCAGAAGTTATAAAAGGAGGGAAAGAAGAAAAATAAAGTTAAAGTTAAATTTTTATTTGCAAAATACCAGTAAAGCGTGAGGAAGAGGAACCAGAAAGTGTATTGCATTTTCTACGAAGATATGTTACGGTGAATAAATTTTGCACGATTCCGGGATGACATATAAGTAGCGTAAAGTTCTACAGTTTGAAGACGATGGTAATCTCTGAAGGAAGCACCGCGCGGCGAATAGCACCAGAACAAGTAGTTAAACTACGGTTTGTAAAGTTCAGTGGAAGGGAAAGAATATAGAATTCACACCTCTGTGCCTTCATAATGTGTTTTGTATACTCCAAGGGCCCAGTCCCTCCAAAATAGTGATAATTTCCTGAGATATCAAAGACAAACGACCGATACTTCTTGGAGAAAACGAAGTAAATAGATGAGGTTCTTTCGGGAGAAGGGCAAAAAAAAATGAAATCGAGTAAAAAGTAAGTTAAATCTTTTAAACGGATCCTACACTTCGACTATAGATTTTCGCTCTTAATTATTCTTTTATTCTTAAATGTAGCATAGGATTAGCTAATTAACTGAGAAACAGGCAAAAATTATAATTATTAGTCAAAATAAGAGTGTTTTCCCTTAAATGAAAGTTAGCTTCTATCTGCCCTCAGGTCAAAAGCATATCAAATAATTCTGTAAACAGACTTTACTTTTCACATATAAGATCAAACACTGTATACATATTCCTTCGGAAAAAAGGTTATCAATTGGTCCTTCATATTTAATCTCATTCTACTCTGTATGATTCTACCAATCTATATTTTTCTACTCCTTTTGTAAGTGTTCTATGCGATCAAATATGAACTTATATTCTGGTATATGGATTTTCATCTGTAATGGTGAAGATGACAACATTAAAAAGAGTTTTCGTAAGGTGGCCAATCAATTTCGAATTCGTCTCATTCTACAATAAGATTCTGGCAAATAACTACCTTCTCATTTTCTCATAAGTTTTCCATGTTAATAAATATGATCACGTTAATATGAGTTTCCATTGATTATTTATTTATTTTACAAATGGTAGGAAGGTGAGTGGAAGAGATGTCAAACCCTTTCCATTCTCGAATATGCGATATTTAGCTTACAAAATTTTATGATTACGTAAACGATTTTTTCTATTAACCATTTCGTCTTCAATTATTATCATTATTATTATTATTATTATTATTATTATTATTATTATTATTATTATTATTATTATTATTTACATAAATAATTTTGTAAAATGCAATTAAATTCTGAAGGTCTTGTAAACTCTTCTATTTTCCTTAAAAAAAAAGCATTTTTATTATTATTATAATTATTATTATAATTATTACTATTATTATTATTATTATTATTATTAATAGCTATTTACGTAAGAAATGTCTTTCGTAAAATGCAATTAAATTCTGAAGGTCTTGAAAACTCTTCTGTTTTCCTAACAAACCAGATTATTATTATTATTATTATTATTATTATTATTATTATTATTATTATTATTATTATTATTATTATTCACATAAGAAATGTTTTGTAAAATGAAATTAAATTCTGAATGTCTTGTAAATTCTATTTTCCCAACAAACTAATTTTTAATATTAAATTATTGTTATTATTATTATTATTATTATTATTATATATTATTATTATTATTATTATTATTATTATTATTATCGTCAGTTTAGTGCATATTATTTCAACATTTCAGGCATTGATAGTAACAATATTTTTTAATATTAGCAAAAATTAGTTTCAGTCATTGTATCAAATTTGGAAATAAATAAAATTAAAAACTTATGTTTGAAAATACGTTAAAATTTCCACACCAATACACACATTCGTATTTTAGTAATATTAATAGTTATGTATAAATGTTCTTGATAATAAAAGGAGTTTAAGAATACTATTCAGAATTCCATGTATTAATTGTTAATTTTATATTTCATTTTCTTTTCAACTTCTCCATCGCACTATTATAATGTAATCTTTCTCATTGTAAAGAGAACGAATGCTAAAAGCATTTAATCTCTGCCTAATGATGAAAACCCGCATGAATGAAACCACCACTTTTATGTGAATCGTTCACCATAAATGTATGATAGAGGCTTTATACTGAAAAAGCATCTGTGCGTGTAATGTTCTTATGGTTCATCAGAACCATTAAATTTAGAAGCTTTATTATTAAATGAAACAATGTGGTTCATTTGAAAGTTCAAGATTAATAAAAATACAAAGAACAAATAAAGGTTCGAGTTATGAAAAGCAGGATTCTGAATAAAGTTGCGTCGAGAATATATAATTATGAAGGATTTAAATATCTTAGAACATTTAAACATTGAATAAAACTGTTTTCCCAAATCCCAATTATATATATATATATATATATATATATATATATATATATATATATATATATATATATATATATATATATATATATATATATATATATATATATATATATATATATATATATATATGGCCCGTTGCTCTAACTCAATCTCAAACCACTAATCACTATTTACTCCTTGGTAGGATGCTTTTCAAAATGAAATGAGAAATTTAAAGTAGAATCATCAGCATAAATGGAAGACCGATACGGAATTCATGAAGGATTCGAAGAGGATGGAACTTAGGACAGGACTTGCAATAATAATTTAAATGATTAGTTCTAGTCGTCTTCAACAGCTATTTTAGAAGGATAATTAAAATGAATAAATAAAGATGTAATTAAAAAAATAAACAAGAAATAAGGTTGTAGAGGGAGAGTTAGTAACCTAAAATCATAGTTTTGAAATTAAGACTTTTAGCTAAGCTTATTTTACTCGTTATAATTTCAAAATATTTACATGTTCGAAATTCGCATTTTGAGGATATTTTTAATCAGTCACAAAAAAAAAAAAAAAAAAAAAAAAAAAAAATATTAGTCGAAAAAGGAAACAAAAATAAACCAATTAAACGACCCAAGAAACTGTTCAGAATGAAAAGATTTATAATGGACTATTAACGAAGGGTACAATAATAATTTTGAAATTAAGAAAATTTATTCTAATCTTCTTGCAATCACACCTCTTGCAAGACTTTCCATTCATATACCGGAAAATTAAATTTCCAGTATTTGTACGTCTAGGCTAAAAGGACTCTATATATATATATATATATATATATATATATATATATATATATATATATATATATATATATATATATATATATATATATATATATATATATATATATATATATATATATATATATATATATATATATATAAGTGCTGGGTCATCATCCATCAATGTCTTTAAATGCATTTATTCTTTCTTACTGAGATCAATATGCATCCGACGGCGATGGATGAAAGGAAAACGCGTTTCAATCCCATAAACTGGTCACAATGACCTCCACCAATCGAAAAAAGAGATAAACCAGAATAAAAAGCGAATAAATGAGAAATCGGTTTTTCTCCAATTCTCCATATCAACATTCATATATAAAGCCAATAGTTCAATGAAACGCATTCGATATAAATATCACAGATTTATATATATATATATATATATATATATATATATATATATATATATATATATATATATATATATATATATATATATTATATTATATATATATATATATATATATGTAAACCCTACTATAAAATAAAAACACATTCCCTTCATCTATTTTCCCAATTTCCTATAGCTTGAACACCTTTAAATGCAGTGTTTCGGAACATGTCGGCATTTAATCTGACCAAGATCCCGATTTTCTCCTTTCTCTGGTGGAAATTTGGTAGGCCTCTGGCCTTTGCCCACCAGAGGTACTATATATATATATATATATATATATATATATATATATATATATATATATATATATATATATATATATATATATATATATATATATATATATATATATATATATATATATATATATATATGGGCTTCAGAATTGGGCCTGTGGTTGTACAAACTCCAACTACGAAAAAGTCTCTATGAACAAGGATCCGAAATTTCACAGTTCAAAAGTTATAGTAACTCGAAATTCTTAACTCCTAATAATGTCGAACGGCGGTACAAGTGTTTAATGGCAATTGCAGACATTAAACAGATATGAAAGTACTGCATGTAATGAAATGTACGTACAACAACTAAGAAGGGAGACACTACAACTGCGTAGCACAGATACGTAATATAATACTTGAAGGAAAATCAAATAAAACAGCCAGTGGGGCATGATTTATTGCGAAAAAATGAACATCCCAAGAATTAAATATTTTTTACAGCTTACATTTTAGAGAAGATGCTCGAAATGTTGATCTCGTTGAACATTTCACGCCTCACACTGTAGTACTTTTGACCAATGAACACGATCCTTGATTCTGTGAATGTTTCATGCAACTTCTTAAGATTTTTTTTATACTTTCGAGAAGAACGTCGAGAGTAGGAACTGGTGTTACATCTACAACTGGCCATAAATAACCTTAAAAGAAATAGTTCACCGGGTTGAAACCGGGAGGAAAGTGTACAGGCCACGCAATCGGTCAACATCAACTATTTCTCAAGTTTGGCAATGTATCGTCAAGCTACTCTCTGACAACCAAAGTGTGACGATGCCTCATCGCGCATGAAACAAAAGTTACGTCGAAAGGCTTGTGGAATATCGTCCAAGAAGTTCCCAACTTCTTGCTCTAAAGCTCTCATGCACTACATCCAGATAATGAGTCCGGTATAAACTTCGTTCTTTATAAATGATCACCAACGATACCAGCCCATACATTAACAAGAAAACGTTTCCTGATGTCGAGATTTTATCATAGCATGAAGACAAGTAGCGGCTCATCGATATTCATTGTAGATATTCATAATCTAAACCTCTAAAACATTTTGCCTCAACAGTAAAGGGGATAAAGGAATGCAACTTTGGATCACTGCACTGTCGGAGAAAACATCGACAAAACTGAAACCATGATACGTAATTTTCAAGGTTAAAGATTCTCTATGCTGTTGCATGAAAAATAGACCATTCTGGATAGTTTGCGAGTTCTCGTTCTAAGTTGTTCAGCAATGCTATCTAGCGCACACTCCTCCATTTCAAGAGCTCAGTTGTCTTGTACCATCACAGATGGTGGTTTGGCGTCTGAAGGGAAATAATTCCTAACACGCTCTTCAATGGACATTATCGAGTCGAATAGGATTCTGCATACAGGAGAATGGTCAAATCCGAATTCCCATACAGAATATGAAAATCAACCAATTCCTACTATGTGTACTTTATGCCACGAGATCGTATGTCAAGGAGCGGCAAGCACACAGGTTGTTTAGATATTACTGATAATTATGGGTACAAGTTCAGCGTGACACGTGACGAAGAATTACTTGGTCGTTTTTTTTTTTACTTTTATTTTTACCTTTATATTCATGATCAGTTTCTTTTTATTTTTGCAGTTCTTAGGCTTGTTTTTCTTATGTTAATTTTTATTTTTATTGTTTATTTTTTGCGTTTTCGTAATTTTTATAATCTTTTTTATTATTTATTATTTTATTATGGTTGTTTTTCTTATTATCTTTGCTGTTCTGTTTATTATTTTTGGTTTTATTTTTATAATTATCATTGATGACAGTCTTTTTATTTTTATCAATTTTGTATTTATTGTCGTTATTATTGCCTTTTTTTCTTCTTCTTCTTCTTATTATTATTATTATTATTATTAATTATTATTATTGTTAATACAATTATTATTATTATTATTATTAGTTATTTTTATTTTTTAATTTCTGTTCATCTCTTATTATCGGTATTGCTTTTTATTCTTCCTTTTGTAATTTTAATTACTTTAACTTTTAGTTTTTATTCTGCCAATTATATGTATATAGGTGTGTTTTTTATATTTATTTGCTTTTTTCTCATCAACCAATCAACCTTTCTAAATTTTTCCTGTCACTTAATTCCTGTGATTTTCCAATCTATTCTGCCGTGAAGTTGTTCTCATGAGTTGTCGTGTGTTGTTTTTTTTTTTATTTTTTTTTTTTTTTTTTTTTTTTTTTTTTGCAAAATTTTAATTTTTTTTTTTTTTTTTTTTAATTCCAATTTAGCTGAAGATGAATCCCTGTGATTCGAAACGTCCAAATTAAATATGTTCATCTTTGCGTTGGCCTTAATTTTCATCACTAAAATTAGATTTCCTAAAAATAAATCACAAGCTCAAATTATATATATATATATATATATATATATATATATATATATATATATATATATATATATATATATATATATATATATATATATATATATATATATATATATATATATATTCTCTACATCCCCCAGAGGGTCCAGCATATTTTGCTGCCTGCTCTTAAAAGTCCCTCTCCTATAGTGCTCTAAAAAAAACGGCTCGTTGGTTTCAGTGGCAGTCGTTGAGTTTTATTTAAACTACCTTTTCAGTGGGAATAGCACCTTCTTCGTCTAACCTCTAAACACTTTCTCAAAGAGCTCTCCAGAATATTTTGCTTCTCGGAGCAGAGGTTTCCCATGCTAGTTCTGGAGTTCTTACAAGCAGTAAGCAATAATTATAAGGCCGGGTTGCTAGTCCTGTCCTTTTGACTTTCCTCGCAAGATCCAACCCTGTCGCCAAATTCAAACTCTTATCTTATGCTTCTTTCTTTTCTTTTCCTATCTGTTTTGAATTACGTCCACTCTCGACGACAGACGAATCATATATATATATATATATATATATATATATATATATATATTATATATTATATATATATATATATATATATATATATATATATATATATATATATATATATATATATATATATATATATATATATATATATATATATATATATATATATATATATACTATATATATATATATATATATATATATATATATATATATATATAAAAGATGAAGTTGCTGAAAAGACTACTATATAAAAACTTACGGTCAAATACAGCGATATTTTTTCTTCAGGAAGGAAAAAAACTAAGAATGTGAGTCAATAATACTATAATTGACTTTGTTTAGACAAACAGAATATGGAAAGACTTCTTTCCAATACAGGTAAGAAAAACACTAAAGCAAAAACAAAAATGTTAAATAATAAAAAGTTGTGAATTTTATGGCTTCTTTAATACTGCTGAAGCAATATAATTAAAGGAAGAGCATTTTTCAGTTCTCTCTTTAAATTATCGGAAGGTTTCCTTATTGTTTGACACATACACACACACATTATATATATATATATATATATATATATATATATATATATATATATATATATATATATATATATATATATATATATATATTATATATATATATATATATATATATATATATAATATATATATATATATAATATATATATATATATATATATATATATATATATATATATATAATATATTATATATATATATATATATATATATATATATATATATATAATATATATATATATATATATATATATATATATATATATATATATATATATATATATAGGGACGGAGTAAAGTATCGGTACATTTTCTAGGGATGGGTATCGGTATCGGCAAAAAAAATGACCGATACCGATACCGTTACCGGATTTTTAACTGAAGAATACAAATTATATATATATATATATATATATATATATATATATATATATATATATATATATATATATATATATATATATATATATATATATATATATATATATATTCTCCATAGAAGGGTTTTCACCCTTTCAGTGGGACTAGCACCTTCTCCATCTAATCTCTAGACACTTTCTCAAAGAGTTCTCCAGAAGATCATGCTTCTCGTTGCTGAGGTTTCTCATGCAGGTCCAGGAATTGTTACAACCAGTTAGCAATAATTTTAGGGCCGGGTTGCTAGTCCTGTCGCCCATATATATAAATATATATATATATATATATATATATATATATATATATATATATATATATATATATATATATATATATATATATATATATATATATATATATATATATATATATATATATATATATATCCTATGGTGACAAAGGCCAGAACCCTACCAAATTCCATCAGAGTTGGGAAAATACCGGAAACCTGGTCAAATTCCACAAGTGTTTGAGAGAAGTCAGAATTATAGCCAGTTAATGGCCGAAATGTCTTGATACACGGCTTTTGCAAGTGTGCAATTCAAAGGAAGTTTGGAAAATAGATAATATAATAGTTTTAACAGTTGAATACATGTAAAATTATGAATACCTGTTAGGTCTGTTGTTAGAGAATTAGACAAAGAAAGGTGGAGTCTGTGTAGAATATGGTGTAGCTCGAATCTTTCTCAGTGGAGGAGATATGCGACGAGAGAGTTCAGAAGAGTAGTGTTCATTGTAATAGAGATACTATAGAGAGGATTAGTAAGAGCGTAAGGTAAGACGAAAAGCCGTAGACTCCACCTTTTCAAGAAAAGCTGTATAAGTGGACTATCCCAAATGTGTGACGCATACCTCAGAAAGGGGTGAACAACACCCCTATAAAGGGCATACAAATTGGGTGATGTGAAAAAATTTAGAAGGTGCCTCAGAACACCCAATTTCTTGGAAGCTTGTTTAGAAAGAGAAGTAATGTGTCCTTTCTAAAAAAGATCAGGAAAAAAGAAACACCGAGAAAATTAAGGACGGACGAAGGTTTAAGTTCTGCGTTTTCGAAGTAGAGTTGTGTCGAGTAGAGGGATGGAGGAACTGAATTTTTGAGACATTGAAAACAACCTTATTTTCTCTGCCTCAGATTGACATACGAGGAAGATCGGTGGTCAGTTGCTTAAAGGCAACCATTCTTGCTTCAATTAACTGCTGTTGGGAATGGCGTCTTTCAAATTGGAAGGAGTAATGAAGGGTGGAGTCATTAGCATAGGAGTAGAGACGTGATTAAGTAACTGAGAGAAGGTCTTTAATGAAAACTAGAAATAGAGTTGGAGTTAGGACAGCTAACTGAGGAACACCACTATTAATAAATTTAAAGGAAGAATAATTTGGATAATTTAAAGAAGAGTTCTGAAGGATGCAAAAAGAAATTTTATGATCCTAAAATTAGAGAACTTTTCAATTTAAAAAATGTTTTGGTTTATCCGGGAAGTCTAAATAATACAGAGAGGTTTAAAAAACACGTTTCAAAAAATGTGAATTTGCTCCATTGCTCCAGGTACGTTAAAAAAGTTTTTGAAGCCTATATTGAGGGAAACAAATGAGAATGTGGGAGTTTACAGGATAAAGTACGATGACTGTAATAAAATATATGTCGGGGAAACAGCAGACCTAAATAGACGCAGATACCAACATCCTTATTGTCTCAAAATAGATGATATAAATTCAGCTCCGGTGCAACATAGAAGGAATGAGGACCACTTTATGAATATTAAAAATTTATCTTCTATTAAAAATGTTCAAGATAATAATTCGAGAAAATAATTGAAGTCTTTTATCATTTTATCATCAATAATATTGATAATTTGAATATTGCAAAAGGAGTATTTTATTTAAATGCAGTAACTAAAAGTGTCTTGAAAGAGGTTCATTAAAAAAAAAAAAAAAGTC
>SEYY01003861.1:0-7500 GCA_009176605.1 Armadillidium nasatum
ATTCTTACTCTATAATGAATGCGTAATGAATTATAAAATTTATACCCTAGCCATGATAAAGTGAATGGGATAATAGTATAAATAATAATGTAAAATCATATATTTAGAAATAATAAATGAAACTAACTTATTTTAGAAATTATCAAATTAGGGCTTAATTTAGCACGTGGAAATTTTCTAATAAATCGATAAAAGTAAAACATAGCAATATTAAATAAAACGCTAATTAATAATGATAATAGTAAAATTCTAATAATAATAATAAATGCAAAAATTATTTCGTCAAAATATAGGATTAAAATAAACTTATCAAATTTATACCCTAGCCATGATGGCGTACTAGGAATCCGCACGTGTATTTATTCTTAGTAAGTTAATAAAATATTAGGAACACTTTTAAACTACTTATTTGGAAAACGCCAATAAATAATAATGACAATAATAAAATAATAATAATAATAATAACAATAATGATAATGATGGAGACAAAACCTAATATGAAATTAAATTTAGCACGTGTAATTTACATATAAAAAGGAGAACCTAAAATTACTTGCCTCTGCTGCCTTGGGGATGAGAAAAACAAGTGGTCTCAATTTTCGGGCAACGAGGAAATGGGGAGGGTTTTTACGATACCATATGAGCGGTTTCGTTTCCGAAATTTTCTTCTAAAACATACTTTTAAGATACTGATAATGAAACCTAATTTATTATTTTATATTAAGAAAAATAAAAATGGTTTATTTTTATTTAAATTAAATTAAAATTTATATATAATATATAATAATATATATATATATATATATTATATATATATATATATATATATATATATATATAATATATAATTTATATATATATATATCATATATATATATATATATATATATATTATATTATATATATATATATATATATATATATATATATATATATATATATATATATATATATATATATATATATATATAATATATATATATATATATATATATATATATATATATATATATATATATATATATATATATATATATATATATATATATATATATATATATATATATATATATATATATATATATATAGTATCGGGGGAAATTTGAAATTTTTTAAAATATCAATTATCGACATATCAATAATTTTTTATATATCGGCATCCCAAGTTTAAGTTTTAACTTTTAATTACCTTGTACCTCATAAAAGTAATAAAATTTGGATGATTAAATAAGAAAGAAGCTGAAATATAAGCCCAAAATTGTTTTTTAAGAAAAATAACAAAGCGCAAATTGGTAAGCGCTATTTTCAAAAAACTTGCGCAAAAGTGCAAATTATTTATATAGAGCGCAAATTTGCGCTTTTGCGCTCTTAAAAAAGTTGTTGAGTGCAAAAAGCAAAAGCGCAAACGCAAAAGCGCAAATTCGCGTTTTTGCGCTTTGCGCTCTGATTTGCGCTTATGCCCACCTCTGGTATCAAATAATGATCAGATATTCCTCTTGCAGCTCCTCTAAACACATTCACATCAAGTAATCTATCTCTTATTCTTTTCTTAATACATATATTTATCTAGTAAACCCTTTCACCATTTACCCCACTAACACAAGTCAACTTGTTTCAACTTTTTGACAAACCAAGTATTCCCTATTATCAATCTATTCGCCACGCATACTTCTAATAGACTCTTTTATTATAACCCATTAATCATAGTTTTACTATAAGTGTTGTGTGTGTGTGTGTGTGTGTGTGTGTGTGTGTGTGTGTGTGTGTGTTCGTGTCCGTGTGTGTATATGTATGTGTGTGTGTGTGTGTGAGTTAGACTAGTTTTTTTTTTATTGTCCTTTTCCAGTTGTTAAAATATGCAACAAAATCATTCTTTTGTAGAGTACATAATTACGCTTTCTTCTCATCTAAGTTTCAACATACAGAAAGTCTGACTGCATTTGTTCCACTGTATGAATATACGTGAACGATCTTCAGTTTCTCTGTCTTCATCTTTATACTATTATAGTTTGTTAGCTTTAATGGCTTGGGAAGATTTCTTTTAAAAAATAGGTATTTTATGTGTTCATACTTAACACTGTTCCTAAATAAGACTATTTTTTTATGTTAAAAGGAAATGAAAATTAATATATAAATAAATGCCAAAACTCTCCGGTCTTGAATATCTTCAGGCAGTAGCGATACACTGAGCTGTTTCATGGAAAATCAGAGAGAGAGAGAGAGAGAGAGAGAGAGAGAGAGAGAGAGAGAGAGAGAGAGAGAGAGAGAGAGAGAGAGAGAGAGAGAGAGAGAGAGAGAGAGAGAGAATATAAATCAGGAAAATACCAGTTTTCAATATCACTCTGATGAAAAAGCAAAATTTTTATTCCGAAATTTAGATTTAAACATCTTGATTCTATTGGCCTCCTTCAATAAAACTCAACCACCACTCACGGGCAGAGCCCTATTCAGGGAGGGGATGTTTGACATATGGATATATATAGATAATTCTGGTGTTAGGGCAACATTATACTTTTGAAATCAGTGTTCAAGTATATGACCATATTTTGCTTCTAATACTAATCTTCTTATTACAGCAACGTTCTCTCAAACTTTTGTTGATTCACAACATATTTTATACAATTTTTATTATATTATTATTAATTTCGTTTTTAAAATTACATTTTTTTAAATTTCGGAATTAAATATAAAAATAATTATTGTGGAAAGGTTTTTTTCTTTGTTGAAGGCTGATTCCATCAAAAGCGAACAACCTCTCTCTCCTCTTCCAATCGAGGTTTTCTTGAGAGAGAGTAATTCACTCCTCCTTAGATCTCCTTTTCTTCCTTCTCTTCCACGCTGCTTCCCTTCTCTTTTCCTTCTGTTCTCTCTGATCTTCAACACATCTTGACCCGAAGACACCAGAATTTTTGGGTTCATTTGGTTTAATGCTTTCCACCATGTATTATTGTAACGCTCTATGAAAGACCTTGTGCTCAGACCAATTCGACCCCACTTCTCACCAGCTGCAATTTCTTCGCAATATTTTGATCTTGTCAATTAACCGACAGGTCTAGATTTTTATGAAACTTTCAGAAAAAGCTGAATTAAAACCCATCGCAAAGAATAAAAAAATTAATTAAAAACTCGAGAAATCACAAATAAAAATGAAATTGCACCTGATTAAATAAGTCACATAATACGTCAACAATAAATACTTAACAGACTAATCTATCCTTTACTGACTTTAATGTGTTTGTGTAAGTCAGTGTTCTATAGTTCTGTAGTTTTGTAGTTCTGTTGTTCTGTAGTTCTTTATTTTTGTCGGATTCAGATTCGCCCATCAGTGATATATATATATATATATATATATATATATATATATATATATATATATATATATATATATATATATATATATATATATATATATATATATATATATATATATATATATATATTATATATAGTGGTGTTCCTCAAGGATCTGTCCTATTACCAACACTTTTTCTACTTTTCATTAATGACCTTCTCTCTGTTACTTCATCTCCTATCCTGATGATGACTCCACCCTTCATTACTCTTTTCGGCATTTCGGTGAATCTTTTGTTGTGACGTAGATATTTTGAAAGTCCTCGATATCTAATCTTTATTTCGGTATCTGTCCTTCTCTGTGTGTGTAACTAATTAGCTTATATCTCATTTCCAGTTTCTATGACATCAGTTGTAGACGGCCACTGTGCATCCTTTAAATCTATAAATAATGATGTTACTCAAGGTTTTGGCTTATCCACAACTTTTTTTATCTAGACCCTGTCAACAACCTTTATCTGACACTTCATTACCAAAGTTCTCTTATAGTGATAATTGCTCCCTTTATTACTGATTTGATTTTGAAGACAATTAGCATCTGTCATTCTCGCAATTCTAGCTGGGGCAAAGAAGATGGGGTTGTTTTCAATGCCTTAAAAAATCAGTTAGTTGATATCTTTACTTGAAATAGTCTTTCGAACAACTTCAATACCTCTGGAAGCACAACTCAAACTTTCATCATTTTTTTTTTCCTCGTGATCTTTCTTGGAAAGATTGCATTGTTTCTCTCACTGAGTCAGTTTAATTAAAACTTTTTACAAAGCCCTCCAGTTGCTTAATCTTTATAAGGTTATTGTTCTCTCCTGTATAGAGTACGCGTCACACATCTAAGGTGTTTCCACTAATGTAACTCTTCTTTTAAAGGTTCAGTCTATGACTTTTCGCTTTATCAACTCTTTCGCACTCCCTGATTCTCTCCAACCCATTTCTGTCATCGAATTATTGATTCCCTCCCAAGGGACACTTTCTTTCTTAAATGGCATACTTCCTCCTCTGAGGAGGGCCCGTGAGTCACGTCTTTCCACACAGTGTCACCCTTCCTGTAATACTCTTCCTTCTTCTATATTTCCCAAATTTTAAAAACCGTTTATCAAAACATGTCAACCTTTGATTCGATTCTGTTTCGGATTTTTCCTCCAATTTTTGGTGAACTTAATGTTTTATTTTTACCCTCAACAGAATGAGTATATATATATATATATATATATATATATATATATATATATATATATATATATATATATATATATATATATATATATATATATATATATATATATATATATATATATATATATATATATATATACAGGTTTTAGGGAGTCCAAATTCAGTAGAACTTGTGTGGAAAGGGTCAAGTTCAGGAAAAGTTCCTACAGGAGCTCTTGAAGGAGGTCATACTGAAGACGGAGAAGTTCTTTACATTGGCAGAGTGATGGTGGACATGGATTGTATCCTGTGGGAAGGTAAAACACTCCTTTAATAATGGATTTAGGGTAATATTAAAAAAAAAAAGTAAATTTTGGTTACAAAGAAAATTAATTTTTATTGCGAAAAGTATTTTAGGTTTTATTTTGAAATTAGAAAAATAAAATTAAAAGAAAAGTAAAAAACATTTAAAGTATAAAAAAATATTTGATATTTTAGGATAGTAAATGGAAAAGAATAAAGCCGAATCATTTGCTTTATCGTTTCTACTCTGTTTGTGATTCTTTTTTGAACAAAATTAATTTTAAGTGAAATAACTGTACAAGTTCTTAATTATGGAAAACCCAGTGTCAGATTCCTTGTTCTTTAAATCTATTCAATTGTTTCAACAGAGATTATCGGATTCCTTCATATCCTATATGTGTTTTTCTTCTTCAAGTGTTCTTAAAAGAATTTTCTTTTCAAGCCTGATGTTATACAGGTCTTCATAAAGATATATTTACTTCATTCAGTTATACGTATTTGTCTGAAACTTAATTTTCTCATGATTAAGTGAGAGTCTCTCTCTCTCTCTCTCTCTCTCTCTAACCGAAGTTTTGTCTGTCCAACTGAGTGATGTGTCTTTAACATAAATTCTAAATGCTCCTTCACCTGTGACTATAATTGATTTGTGCTTTCACTCTACTTTTAAAATTCGTTCTCAGCTCGTCCTATTTCCTTATATAAATCTCTCTACTTTCCTTACATAAATCTCTCTATTTTCCTTACATAAATCTCTCCATTTTCCTTACATAAATCTCTCTAATTTCCTTACATTACATAAATCTCTCCATTTTCCTTACATAAATCTCTCTATTTTCCTTCCACAAATCTCTCCATTTTCCTTACATAAATCTCTCCATTTTCCTTACATAAATCTCTCCATTTTCCTTACATAAATCTCTCTATATTCCTCACATAAATCTCTCCATTTTCCTTACATAAATCTCTCTAATTTCCTTACATAAATCTTTCCATTTTCCTTACATAAATCACTCTATTTTCCTTACATAAATCTCTCCATTTTCCTTATATAAATCTCTCTATTTTCCTTACATAAATCTCTCTATTTTCCTTACATAAATCTCTCCATTTTCCTTACATAAATCTCTCTATTTTCCTTACATAAATCTCTATTTTCCTTACATCAATCTCTCTATTTTCCTTACGTAAATCTCTCTATTTTCCTTACATAAATCTCTATTTTCCTTACGTAAATCTCTCTATTTTCCTTACATATATCTCTCTATTTTCCTTACATCAATCTCTCTATTTTCCTTACATAAATCTCTCTATTTTCCTTACATAAAGCAATTTTCCTCACATAAATCTCTATATTTTCCTTACATAAATCTCTCTTTTAAAACTCCTGCTTCCTCCCACACGACAACTGGTTTCTCATTCACTTTTGTCAAAATATGTGTCTTAAAAAATTTCATACATTTGAGAGATTGCAGCAACTCCATCCACTTATTATTATTATTATTTTTATTATTATTATTATTATTATTATTATTATTATTATTATTATTATTATTATTATTATTATTATTATTATTCTGAACATGTAGTGAAAGCTCTTCTACTATTGTCCATTTGGTGTAAAGATTGAATAAGTTGGTCTACTAAGAAATTTGTAAGGGTTGTTTGATCGATATAGACACGAGATTTTGGGTCTTAAAATTAAAAAGTAAGTTTTTTTGAATTGAAATATAGGAAATTTATTTTTCCTGCCACAAGCATTCTAATTTTCATGATAATTATAGGGAAAGGGGATATATTAGGTCAATTTCAAGAGGTCCTCCTATGTGAAAAATTAGATGCCTTTGAAGTGCTTCATTTATTTTGTAATGGTTAAGCTGGGGTTAGGATAATTTATTTTAAGGATATTGTAATTATTTGGGTGATAACCAAAAGTTTCCTTATACTTTACCAAAAATTCCTGATAGGAATTTTCTTGGGATCCTTCAGGATCAACAGGATTTCTAAAAACTCTTAATGGAAGCTTTTCCAATCGAAAATTTACAATTGGTATTTATTGTTATTATTATTATTATTATTATTATTATTATTATTATTATTATTATTATTATTATTATTATTATTATTATTATTATTATTATTATTTTTATTATTATTATTATTTATCCTTAATGAATTTTTCTTGTCAGTACCATTAATTTATATTGGGTTCCGGTTGATTCTTATGGAATTCCTTATTGGAAACGTTAGGGAATTTCCAAATGGGAATTCAAAAATTCAGACATTAAGACACCAATTAATCCCATGGTAAATCGCATCGGTTCTTGAAGAATTTAAGCAATGGTTCCAAAGAAACCAACTGGAAACTGTATGAGAACCAGTGAAAAGATTTTTTTGTGTTAAAAATTCTCTACTTTTCTAATGAAGCTTAATTAGGTTTGGTTAGGTTAAGTTAGGTTAGGTTAGGTTAGATTAGCTTTGGTTAAATTAGGTTAGGTTAGTTAGGTTAGTTTTGGTGAGTTCACCTTTTCTCTTTCGTTGCCAAATCAAAAAATGTACTTTACTATTATAATGACATTTTTAAAACTAAAAATGTAGAAAAGAGTAAAAAAAAATTTTTTAATCTGACCTCCCACACCTTAATTTAACCTTACCAGATGTAAGATCATTACATATTATTTTTAAATCGCATATAACATC
>SEYY01003862.1:0-5000 GCA_009176605.1 Armadillidium nasatum
TCCACAAGTCACTGCTGTATATGTGGAAACAAATAATTTTTTTTGCTGATTTTGGATTTATTTTTTGTTTCCCTTTTTTTTCATTACAGACTCAAGTGACTGGCCCCTGCTGCCTCCACAAGTCACTGCTGTATATGTGGAAACAAATAATTCTTTTTGCTGATTTTGGATTTATTTTTTGTTTCCTTTTTTTCATTACAGACTCAAGTGAATGGCCCTTGCTGCCTCCGTAGGTCACGTCTGTATGTTGGAAACAATTTTTATATTTTAAAGGAAAAGTTAAGACGAACCCAAATCGTCAGTATCTTAGCGATTCGACGAAGAGGCAACGTTTGCTCTTGCACTTCAGGGAGTTGAGCAGACTACTTGCTCACTCCATTCCAAACCCTCTGACCGTTTGATGTTGGAGGGCCCTCTACGGAAGATGCTTCACTCCACCTTTTCCGGTGAGGGAGTTTAATGTCGTGGAAAATTACCACAACCAAACAACAGCACAAGATGCCATGGAAATTTCGGGGGAACATTCCTTCTACAACGAACTTTCCCACAGTGGAAGAAGTAAAAAACCGTTGATGTGAACGTCTTAGTTTCAGTCTTGAGAGACCACTTTTATGGCAGTGACCCTTGAGAGAGCCAAAATAGGTCTAAAGTCATATAATATAGTGGTTTTTCGAAATTGAGATGTGACAGAAATAGAAAATTATGGGTTCTTGACCATTCAGAAGGTTAACGGTTTACTCAATTTTATATATCGAAGGGGAAGAAGAAATTTCTTGGGGTGTGAAGACCTTACCCGAAAAAGTGAGGGAGATGGGGCATTTTTCTTGAGAAGGGACCAGTCTAAGACCGGAGCCCAAGAGAACAGGGCAGTGACTTAAAGTGTCCTAATGTGTGATCGTGGTCATATCTAAGAACTAGTGTTGTTGAAGAAATTTCTCTTCATGAGACAAATTGATATGAACCATAATTATTTTAGGAGAGAATTTGTGTTCAGTTAATTCATTTTTCAATATATATTGCGAATAAATTGCTTCTCATTGCGAAGATTTATTTTAAATGTATAATTAATTTGCTTTTAATGTTGGTTTGTGGAGGACATGTTAAAGGGATTGTCCTCCTCCCTCGTAAGTATGACGGACTGAAACTGGAGGGGGAAACTGTAAGTACGATCACCCTTTATTTTTCGTCCGTTGCAATTCAAATGTTGCATTCACACGTACGACCGCTTCAACCGAAGGCGTATCATTTCTAATTTCAATCACCCTATGTAAATAATATTTTTAAACAGTCGCTATCATGCGGTAGATAGCCGTTGTCATGCGGTAGAGGGGGGCCGAAATGTTAAATGAACGCAAAAGGTGTCTGTTCGTGTGTCAGAATGGTGTCGGTTTGTGTGACCAATTCAACGTATCTCCCTAATCCGCATTTTGCAAACAAAGTAGTGCGTTGGAAGCACAGTTAGAAATAAATTCCCCAACACCTTCTACTATCTACAGATTGTAATTAATTAACCATTATTTGTTATTGTCAAATTGCGTTTACATTTATATAACTCTGACTAACAATTTATTCCTCTACATTTCGCAACTTATTAATCTTTGCCTAAGGTCTATAGTATGACTCTCCAAGATTCTTCCTACAATTGACAAAGAACAACCCACGCCCTAGGGAGGCGTACGCGGAGAGCGGTTCTGATCTAACAGCGGAACACCTCATATACGGGTGTCACGGAAAACATTTATCCACAACACCAACCTAACTTTTCGAGGAGTTATTATCTTACTCACTATAACCCATTCCGTAAATTACGAAGATATATTCGGAAGATAAAAAAGAAAGACACTGGTGTTATATCAGGATATTGGACTACAACTAAAATATTATTTGAGTCACTAATCATTTCATTCTCTAATTTAAAAGTAGATAGATGAGATGATAGGTATATATATATACTACTGTCGAAATATATGAACCTAGAAGACTTTACGAATATGGATGGAGGGAGAGATTTTGATAACTCGAGAATCCATCCTAAAATAAGGAAGTCCTATAGCAAATTCCGAGTGCTTCTCTTTCGCCTCCATATTTAAATATCATTTATTTATATATATAAATATATTATTTAATATTTAATGATTAATTTATATAAATTTTTAAATTATAATATATATATATTTTTATAAAATAATATATATTATTTGGCTACTTATATTGCATACAAGAAAATGTTTTATCTAAATGGAAAATCGGATAAATATTATAAATCGTGGAAAATCAGGGGTTATAAGGAAAATATATAATATAATTCTTTGGTATAATAATGTTAAAATATAATATATATATATAAATATTAATATATTAATATATATAACAATATATATTAAATATATATACACATAATATATATAATATATATAAAAAAAAAAAAAAAAAAAAAAAAAAAAAAAAAAAAAAAAACATACATACATACATACATAGCATATTTCATGCACAAAATGTCAATTTAGAGTGAGTAAGTTATGTATACTCGTAGGTTATCTTTCAAAATATATAATAAAGAATACTGAGTTACACTTTTTAACTTATATTTTTCATTAGATTGTCGAGTCCATATATTTTTAGGCTTAATGTTATTATACCTATACCTCTGACAAATAGGATATAGGTTGCTAATTATTATGCACACATACATCACAAACACACACACATTTATTATTATTTTTTTTTTTTTTTTTTTTTTTTTTTTTTTTTTTTTTTTTATATATTATATATATATTATTTATACTATATATAAATATTATATATATACATAATAAATATATATATAATTTTAATCGTAAAAAAGTTGCATTCCTTTGAATCTTTAAAATAGTATGTAGTAAATATTTAAATCTATATAATATTATAAAAATAAATGAGAGGGAAGAAAATTAATGGGAGGATTACAATATTTTTTCATTTATCTATTATATAACATAACTATCCTCAAATAACTATTGGAAAAAAAACAATAAAAACGAACGAAGAAATAAATAATTTAACAATTGTAAATTCATATAATTTGTGTATAATTCTAGGAAAAAGAAAATATATCAGGGTTATAATTAGGAATTTATTTAAAAAAGAAAAAAAAATCTAATAAATATACCAAAAGTTAAAAAGATTTGAATAAATTTTGATAAAACAAATAAATAAATAAAAATTATAATTATTTAATTATTTTATATTTTTATTATTTTTTATTTTTAATAGAAATCAGAATTTAATGAGTAACTTTTTAAAACAAAAATTATATAAATAAGTTTATATAAAATGAATTTAGTTGTTTTTATTTATATAAATATAAATAAAAGCATATAATATAGAATAAAAATATAATATATAGACAAGTCTATAATACATCAATTTCACTCACAAATAAAATAATATATATTATAATATATATATATATTTATATATAATTAAATAATATAATTAATTATAATATAATATAATTATATATATATATAATAATTATATATAATATAAATATATATATATATTATATACTAAAATTAAATATAATTAATAATATATATAAAATATATAATATATTATATATATAATATTATTATTATTATTAAGCATCAATTCAAACTGAACTACTACAGTAAAGACAATTTCAAGGAATTAAAGTTTTAATTACTATAGTTATAACTATAAAGTTAATATTATCATTAATACTACTTCTAATACTAAATATATATATTAAATCAATATATATATTATATATATTATATATATATAGAATATAGTATATATTATATTATATATATTATATATCATATATATATATAATAATTATATAATATATATATATATATTAATAATAATATTATATTTTAACAATAAGTAATTAGAACAATAAGCTATGAAATATGAAAAATAATATAAACTTTGCCCATAATTCTTTTTATGATAAATAGCTGAATTTGTTTGTAATTGAGCACATAGGAAAATACTATATTTACTCATAGAAATTGTTTCATATGCATCTATATATTATATATATATAATTTATTAATATATATATATAATATATATTATAATATATAAAATATATAATATAAATAAAATAATAATATATATAAATAAATATATATAATAATAATATCATATATATATATATATCATTTTTTTTTTTTTTTTTTTTTTTTTTTTTTTTTTTTATTTTATATAAATATATATATTATTATATATAAAGTAAATATAATAATATTATATAATAATATTATATATATAATATATATATAATATATATTAATATAATATATATATATATAATATATATAATATATATATATATTAATAAATATTATATATAATTATATATAAATTATTTTTTTTTTTTTTTATTTATTTATAAAATATATATATATTTATAATATTATATATTATTAAATATATATAAATAATTTAGTTTTTTTTTTTATATTATATAATAATAAAACAAAACTAATGGGTTAAATAATTAATAAGAAAAACATAAACTTATATATAACATACAAAAATCAATTCAACATAACTTATTTTCTTAAAGAATATAACAACGCAATTATTAAAAAATGTTAAGTACTATATATATAAGTATTAATTTTTTGGAATTTTTAGTTATTATAAGAATTTTAGAAATTTTTTATTTTTAAATAATATTTTTAGTTATTAATTTATAATTTTATACAGTAATATTTATATATTTAATTTTCTAATCTTCATTTATAAAAAATTTTGATTTTTTTTTTTTTTAAGAAATATAGGTAAAAATGTAAATAAAAACACGTTAAAAATTCTATTCTATTGTAATTTGTTATATTTATTTAAAACAATTTAATAATAATAATAAATAATATATATATATTATATTATATATATAATATATATAATTATTATTATATATTATAATAATTAATATATTATATATATATATGTATATATATATATATATATAATATATATATAAT
>SEYY01003862.1:15000-21317 GCA_009176605.1 Armadillidium nasatum
AAATGAAACAGCAGAGAAGAGGCACACAATGGTAAGAAAGACTAAAACTCAATAAAATGGAAAAATGGTTCAATGTAATAGTGAAAGCAATTGAACAATTTGTTCAATCATGACACTGATCAGAAAGTGCCAGAAAGGAGAGATATACCAGGAAAAACCAGGAAGATGAAAGAGTAGATGTGTCTGGAAGTGAGAAATGGAAATATAAAACAGGAAAATCTTAAAGAAGATTTAAAAAGAAATCGATTAATACTAAAGAGAATGAAGTGGGAGGGGGGGAGTGGCACTTGAAAGACCTGAAAGCACATAAATGCTCAACAGGTTAAGTTACTTCAAAGAAACCCTGAATGTAGTTAATATTATTATAGAATTATATATATATATATATATATATATAATATATATATATAATATATAGTTATATATATATTTATATATATATAGGTAATTATATATAATATAATATACAAGGAAGTTATACTCTTTCTTTCTTAATAACATAATTGAATAATGCTAATTTAGGAAGTCAGAGGTCATTTTTTTTTTAAAATCACATTTTCTTATGTTAATAAATGACAATACTGAAATAATAACCCTAATGATGTAAAAGACAAACAAAGGGTCGACATTCGCAGTTTTTCATTCCTAATTCTCTTTATTTACTTTCGATTTCAACAGCAACAACAGTTGCTAATTTCTTTGCAATAAGGAGAGTGTGCAACTTCTTTTTCTAAACAGGAGAGTGTGCAACTCTTTTTCTAAGCTTTCATGTCTACTTTGGCAAAGTACGATTTGCAATTATGGCTTTGCAAACTTCGTTTCATTTTCTGTACTTATAATTACTTTCACTGATATAATATATATATTATATAATAATATATTAATATATATATATATATATATATATATATTATATATATATATGAGTGTGAGGGTACTGGGGGGGTATTAGAGCATTTTATAAGAAGAGTAGAGCGAGTATGAGAGTAAATAGAATGGAAACTGATTTTTTTTTAGGTGAATAATGGAATGAAATAAGGTTGCGTATTGTTTCTGGGGGTGTTTAATTTATTTATTTATTTAGTGATGAGATTGATTTAAGGGGAAGGTAGAGGAGTGAGAATGAACGAGCAACAGGATATGTTGAATGCGAATGTGTTTTGTATGCAGATGATGTACTTTTGGCGGAGACACAGGAGGGGGATTTGAAGGTATTGGTGAAGGAGTTCGCGAAAGGTTGTGACGAGTTCGGCTTAAGGGTGAATGCAGGAAAGAGTATAGTATTATGAATGAAAAATGGAGACGGGGTATAGGGGTGAAGGTGTGGGTGTTGAATTGCAAATTAAATTGAGGAGGGAAACATCGAAGTGGGTTATTTCTTATAAATATCTGGATGTGATTTTTTTTTTTTTGGAGGGGGGGAGGGGATGGTAGTGAGGGTGATGACGCAGAATATAGAATAAAAGAAGGGGAGAAGGTTTTTGTGAGGCTTGAGGGATTTTTGTAGTGGAGGAAGGTTGACAAGAGAGGTGAAGGTGAAAATGTTTACTGGTGGTTATGTATGGGAGTGAGGTATGGAGGTTGAAAGCAAGGAAGAGAGAAAAATGTTCAGGTTATTGAAATGAAGGGTCTAAGAGCGATATGTGCTGTAGGTATAGGGGATAGAGACAAAAATATTATAATAAGGGAGATGTGTGGTTGGGGAAGGAGTATGGTTGAAAGAGCTGAGCAGAGCATGCTGAGGTGGTTTGGGCATGTTTGTAAGATGAATGAAAGGAGACTTGTTAAAAAGGTGTTTGTATCAAAAGTGGAAAGTATGAGAGGTAGGGGAAGACCAAGGGGAGTTGCATGAGTGAAGTCAAGGAGTTATTGAGAGACAGAAGACTGAGCTGGGAGGAGAGTATACACCACTACACTATTGTGGGAAAGGTTGTGAGAATATATATATATATATATATATATTATATATAATATATATATATATATATATATATATATATATATATTTATATATATATTATATATTTTTTTATTTAATAATATAATTATTTATATTATATATTATAGTTATATAATGTATATATATTATTATATTTAATATTAATATAATTATATTATATATATATATAATATAAATTTAATTATATATATAATATATTTTAACTTATTTATTCGATATTTTGAGTTTTATTAGTAGTGGAGGATTAAGGTTATAGATCGATAACATTTTGTCTTTTTTGAATCAAAGTTAAATTAGATGAGAAATCGAAGGAGAGATTCCAGCGTGAGTTCAAATATATAATTTTTTTTTTTTTTTTTCAAATATATATAGGAAATTTTCTTATTAATTTTCTTTCAATTTATAATTTGAATTTAATTTTTATATTTTGGTAATATTTGTTTCTTTTATGAAATAATAATCATAATGCAACTGTATTTTCACGAATGTAAAATATCATAAAAATTTATATAATATTATATATATATAATAATATATATAATTTAATATATTAATATTATATTATAATAATATATTATATATATAATAAATTATAAAATATATATTATTATATATTATATATATAAATATATATATAGTATAATATATAATATAAATAAATAATATAATATATAATAAATTAATATATAATTAATATATTATTTATATATATATGCCTATACAGAATTCGTTTCTCAATTTTCAGCAGCGAGAGTTGTTGTGCATACGTCGCAACGATATTTTTAGTTCTGTGCCTAATTTGGGTCTTCCTAATTTCCCTGCGGCTAGCTCTCCATTTACGAAAATTAAATCCTGTTCTGTTTTTATCTTCTAATTCTACTGATATCCTAATTTTTCTATCTAGCTCCAAAATAGACACATTCTTTTTCTTCTCCTTTTTTTTTTTTTTTTTTTTTTTTTTTTTCAATGTTCACCACCGCCAATGCTTTCTCTAGTTCTCTGAAACCATGTGAACGTACTTTCCATTTCGCACCAAATGGACCTTGAACATTTAGCTCTCTATTGATCCCGTCGCTTTGGAATAACTTAACATTCTAGCCTTATTCTAACGTTTTTTGATCATTTCGGCCAGCAAGCTGTCACTTCGACTACTCTTGATGTCCATGAATATATGCTCCAGGGTGAGGTTCCTGGAGTGTTCAGCCATCACCAAGTGATCACGTGGTATTAGAGATACATCCAATTCTTCTGATTACTAAACTTAAAAACCTGTTTAACTCTACTTGTTTCTTCTATCTTCCAAGGATGTTGCCTTCAGTATAACCTTCTTCTTCAAAATCCAGAAAGATTGCGTTTTCAATCCTCAAACTCATTTCTTCACTTCCTTACTCAAAAACGCACAACACAACCTTTATCTCCTTAATATTTCAGTGTTCTTTTTCTCGTTATCTTAATGAAAATCACCTTATTCTCTTTTTCAAAAGCTTCAAGAGGTTGAATATTCGGAGACGTATTCTAATTTTTCAACCACCCCATTGCTGTCTGTATAAGTGCCATTTTTTCACTGTATAGAGTACGACGTACACACCAGAGTGGTTACTCATTCAACTTTCTTTAAAAAGTGGAGTGAGTTTTTCGTCTTAACTCTTCCTCTCAAAATTCTATCCAGTCTCTTTCAGCCCATCGAAGTCGTTCCTCTCTTCACTTTACATAGACTGTCTTTCTGAACACCATCGCGTACCTCCTCCATGAGAAAACCAGCGACGCCTCTCTTCACAAACGTTCATTCTTCCAACTCTCCGACTCAGACTAACGCTATGACATTTACATGTACTCATTCTTATACTTTAATTTTTTTAATTCCTTTGATCTCAACTTCAAATGACTCGTGTATATGGACATATTCGTTATTACTGACCAAAGACTTTTTTTTCTCTCAAACTCCTGTGGAAATTTGTTTGGCCTCCTTCTTTGCGCCCAGTAAATTAAATATATAAATATAAATTTTATATTAATAATATATATATATATATATATATATATATATTTAAATATATATATTATATAATATATATATTATAATATATATTATATATTAAAAATTTATATATATTAATATAATCATATATATTTTATATATATTGATATAGTGAATTGATATTTTAATAGGAATTGGTTAAAATAACAAAAAGTCACTCTTTTTTTATATTTTTTCTTAAAATTCTAAATATTTAAACTTTTATTCAATATAAATTTAAATAAAAATGCTTAAAATTTAAATAATAATTAAGTATATTAATTATATTTCATAATAAAATACTATAATAAAAAAATAAATTTCTATTAAATCATTATAAAGTTAATAATAAATATAATATTAAAATGAATAATTCATTGTTTGAAAACAAAAAAAAATTATAATATATATATATTAATATATATATTAATAATATATTATATAATCTATATATATATATATAAAATATATTAAATATTCCCCATATACGATATATATTAATATATATATAATATATATATATTATTATATTATATATATTATATATATATAGATATAAAATATATATATATATGCCCGTGACTACGAGCGTGAATCATATAAACGCTATTGAGGTCAAGAATCGAAAGTAGAAATTAAAAGTTAAGTAATCAAGAAAAAGAAAATGATGATATTGATGGCGATGATAATGGTGATATTTTGACTAGTAACAATGATGATGATGATGATGATTTGCTCTAGGATTATGCTAAAAATGGTGATTTCTTTGCTGAAAACAATGATGATGATTAATTATGATGATGACTTGCTCTATGATTATGTTATAAATGGTGAATTTCTTTGTTAAAAATAATTATAGTAATGATAGTGCTGCTGCTGTTGATGATATTGATGATGATAATGATGATGATGATGATGATGATTGGGGGGACGACCTTTTGATGGATATGAAAATTAAAGTAAATATTTGATTGATGATAATGATGATGAAGTGTTCGAAGAGTTTTAACAATTGTGGTAAATTCACAGAAAATGATGATGATGATGATGATGATGATGATGATGATGATGATGATAATCTAGATGATAATGACGATGACAATGATGACAATGATGATAATGATGATGATGCCGATGATGAAGATGATGATGAAAATCTTGATGATAATGACAATCATAATGATGATAATGATAATGATGATGAAAGCTATGATGAAAAAATGATAATAAACAGAACACGTCAAAGGAATGAAAAGTGAATGAAAAGAGTGGTTCGAACGACATTGAAAAGTAATTTTTTACGCCTAAAATTTAAGAAAAGAAATTATCAACTGTTGCAAACAACAATATATATATTATATTATAGATTTTATATATTATATAATATTATATATATTTTTTTTAAATTATATATTTATATAAATATATATTATAATATAATATTATAATTATATATAGATTATTATATATTATATATAATATATTAATTATATATATATATAATATATATATTATATATATAAATATTAAAATATTATATAATATATAATATTATTAATATAAATAAAATATATATATATATATATTATATATATATATATATATATATATATATATATATATATATATATATATATATAGAAATCGTATCGTTCGTATCGCAAGTATCGCAATTCCAACCCTGTATCGTATGGATCGTATCGCAAAAAATTGTGATAGGAGGAAGTCGTTGTATGATCGTAGTAGATCGGCAAGTATGCATAGGTTCGGTATCGCGTACGGCTCGGGGGGAATTTAGGTATCGTATATTTGTATCGCTCCATCCAAAATAAATAAAATAAAAGAGATATAAATATTATATATTAATAATTTAATATAATTAGTAATATATATATATAATTATATATAATATATAAATATATATATATATAATATATAATAATATATATATTATATTAAAAAGAAAATGAAGCATTTGCCAGAAAATAAATAATATGAATTCTCATCATTAGTAATAGTGGCCCCCGAGCCCTTCTAAAAAGAATCTTTATTTAAAAAAATTGGCACGGATACGACATCCTTTCGGTTCTGAATTTGCTTGACCATGACTTTGCTGCTTGTGATACTGCGCAGAATCCTTAATTGGGCAGGTGTCCATTATACCTAATAGGAATATTTTTGTGTTTTTAAACATTTGTCTCTACGGTAACAGAATTCTTATATTTTTTGCACTTTCATCTTTCTTTGTTGCATATTTCAATGGACGAAACGTGTCTGTCTCTTACGTAAGATTTTCAGTAAGAAATGGAACCATTGCCATACATACACTCTCATTCATAT
>SEYY01003863.1:10000-15000 GCA_009176605.1 Armadillidium nasatum
AAATACCACTATATATATATATATATATATAATATATATATATATATATATATATATATATATATATATATTATATATATATATATATATATATATATATATATTATATATATTATATATTATTTAATTTATTTTTTTTATTTTTTTTTATTTCCCTTGAAACTATTGAAGAGTTGTTTGTAATTTAAAGAGGATAAAGCGATAAAAGAATTGCGTAGTATGATATCTAATAATCATAAGTATAAACTTCTGAGTGTTAAGAATCTTACATCAAAAAGAGAGAACAATGATAAGGAATGCAGAGCGAGCAAAAAAACAAAAAAAAAAAAAAAAAAAGGAAAATATTTAGAAAAAGGAAATGTAAAGCAATGGATAAAGAAATGAAGAGAGAATAAAAAGAAAATTATAAAAGATTTTGAAAGGAGAGAGAGAGAGAGAGAGAGAGAGAGAGAGAGAGAGAGAGAGAGAGAGAGAGAGAGAGAGAGAGAGAGAGAGATATATAACATTAGTATAGACCAAATTTATTTCTATATAATTAATTCGGTATAATTTTTCTTCATTTCTTTTTGAAAATATTATTATTATTATTATTATTATTATTATTATTATTATTATTATTATTATTATTATTATTATTATTATTATTATTATTATTATTATTATTATTATTATATATTATTATTATTATTATTATTATTATTATTATTATTATTATTATTATTATTATTATTATTATTATTATTATTATTATTATTATTATTATTATCATTATTATTATTATTATTATTATTATTTTATGATTGAAAAATTCTTTCTTTAGATTGCATTTTTTTTCTTTTAATTAATTTATATATTATTATATTATTAAAATTATTGCTTAATTTTTGATTGAGTCACAGAAGAAGTCTTACTAAGCTTAAATGTTTTATTATAATAAGCATTTTTTGAGTTGTCATCTTTGTGTTTTCTTTTATATTTAACCATTGTGCTTATTATGCAAAATTTTTGAATCCTAACAAAGGATCATATTAATGTCTACATATCAAATAATAATAGTAATAATATTTTTATTATTATTATTATTATTATTATTATTATTATTATTATTTCTAAATATGCTGAAACTTTTCTAGATTTGTTATGTTAAATATTTCTTTTCCTTAAGTGGCTATATCATTATTATTACTAGTATCATTCTACTTACCATAATTCCCATTCTTTTTCTCATATTATTATTTAAGTAGTATTATAATTATAGTAGGAATGTTTCCCTAAAGTTAAAAAGAAAAATTAAAAAATTAAAAATTATATTATTTTTGGTTTCTAATTTTCATCACAATATTTAAATAATATACTAAATAATATATATAATAATATTACTCTGTAATTTGGCAATTTGAAGAGAGAGACTAATTATAATTTTTTTTAAATTATAAAATTATAAAAAATATTTAATTTGAGAATATATTCTAATGTTAAATTGTAAAGCTGGGAGATTTGCCGTGATAGAAGCTGATGGGAAACCAGAAGAAAAATTTTCTAATTCTCAATAAAGTAATAAAAAAAAATGTACTAAAATTTTTTTTTGTCTTCAGAAGAATATGTTCTTGAAGATAAATTGTCAAGTTTGGAGATTTAATTTTGTAAATCCTCAATAAAGATTTTATTATGTTGAGTAACACGTGTTGACGTAACTTCACACAAACCATCTACTTCTTGAGCCGTTGGTAACATCTGCAGCTATCTCAATTCTTTGTTTAATTAATATTTATTATACTCGCATGAAAATAAAAGGTTTAAAAAAAATTAGCATTTATATTTTATTTCAGAGCTTACAGAGTTAAGCCAAAAAATTAGCTTCTTCATTTCAAAGGAAATAAATTACAAGAAAAATATAGAAGGAAAATATATATTTGAAAAACTTAATATGACTTAATATTGAAGTTTTGATTCAATCTTTGTTTTCATAAGTAATCCTAGTTAGATTCTGAACCAGACACCAAATTGACAACTTCTTTAGGCTGATTATTAACAGCTCCATCATTTTGTTTCTGTTTCAGTTGTAATTCAGCCGCCCGACACTTAATAAATATATGTCTATGATAGAAAGAAGCAATTAATACAGAAAGTTGAAGTAACACACTGAAAAAGGACGGAAATACATAATACCAATAAACCCTTCTCTTTTCGAGTCCCTTAAATGTTTTCCGTAATACTGTGGAACCGAAATGTTCCTTCGTTAAATTATGTTCTCTAAAATCCATTTCTATCTCTGAATAATGCTCCAAAATATACAAAATAATTTCATCCTTGATCTTTGCATTTCCACCTCGAATATTCTTGTAAGATGATTCTGTTGAGTTACTATTGCTTCCATTCGTGTATATACAATCCTTATTCATATCTAAGAGCCTTGATGCGCTTACGTTATTTTCAGAAAAACTGATATTTAATACTTTAAAGATTGTAAGAACTGTGTACAAAATCAGAAACATACCAAAAATAATCCCTTCCTGAAAATATATATATATATATATATATATATATATATATATATATATATATATATATATATATATATATATATATATATATATATATATATATATATATATATATATATATATATATATATATATATATATATATATATATATATATATATATATATATATATATATATATATATATATATATATATATATATATATATATATATATATATATATATATATATATATATATATATATATATATATATATATATATATATATATATATATATATATATATATATATATATATATATATATATATATATATATATATATATATATATATATATATATATATATATATATATATATATATATATATATATATATATATATATATATATATATATATATATATATATATATATATATATATATATATATATATATATATATATATATATATATATATTATATATATATATATATATATATATATATATATATATATATATATATATATATATATATATATATATATATATATATATATATATATATATATATATATATATATATAGATATATATGCTTATAGCAAGAAGGTGAAGTAAAACAAATCTTGCATGCAATTATCTTGGAGTATCCTATTATAATTAACTGACCTTAGGGAGACTAAATTTTTAATAGAAAACAAAAAATTAAATTTGAATTAGCTAAAGGAAGCTAAGGACTAGATGCACTAACTTGAATTTAGCTGAGAAGAGTATCGTGGAAGGAGAGAGGATTATGATGTGTACGAACAAAGTAGGAAACAGGAAGTATCGAATATTCTAATGATATATATATATATATATATATATATATATATATATATATATATATATATATATATATATATATATATATATATATATATATATATATATATATATATATATATATATATATATATATATATATATATATATATATATATATATATATATATATATATATATATATATATATATATATATATATATATATATATATATATATATATATATATATATATATATATATATATATATATATATATATATATATATATATATATATATATATATATATATATATATATGGTTCAGTGAAGATGAAGCAATAGTTTGTTGACTAAATAAATTGGAAAGAAGGAACCACTATTCAGACCAGGCAATTGGAGTGGTATGAAAGAGTTCTGATTGAGCTTCAGAACAATCAGTCTTTCGAAACTTGATCGATGATTAAAAAGATGAAATCCTTGCAACAGGTGAAAGTTAAATAGAAATGAAAATACCAATCAATATTATTTAAATGGAAGGTCTGAGTTTTATGCTCTCGAAGATGTATTAACTATAAATATCATCAAGTAAAATAATGAGTTTTTTAAGTAGTTAAAACAATCATGCTTTTCTTTGTTCCAATTCAGAATAGGTGAAATATAACAGGTCAGTTACTCAAAGGAAACCTTACCAGTAAGAATCAAATATTTCCTGTTGAGTGGGATCCTTTTCAAAATGAAATGGGTAATGAAGGTGGATTCATCGGCATAAGAGTAATTGATAAAATAACAGGTAGAACAGAAAGGAAGAACTGGTGATAGGACAGAATCCTGAGCAAACCTACTATTAATAAATCTGAAAGAGTAGTATTTATTAGTTGTCTACAACAGCTGCAATACTAGAATCTACCGTGGCTCAAACGGTGGAGTTATTGATCACGTGCTTGAGGGAACCGGTTCAACCCCATTTGGAGATTCTAGGCATATACTACCTAGAAAAGTTCTTCTCCTCGAACAGGGCAATCAATGCCTGTGAGATGCAAACTTTTATTTTTTTTACAAAAAAAGAAAAAAAAAGAAATGAAATGAGAGAGAACCTTAAAAAGAACTACAGATGCAAACAGGATCTTTTAAGAAATCATTCCTCTTTTGACTCTATTCACTTTCTCTGTTTCATTTCTGGCTAACAACGTACTTCATCACTCATTCGGGAGTTTTCCCTCTTACATATACTATTTTTTCCAATCTTTTGTTTTATAGATTTCCTGCCCAATCTTTGTACCACTACTGAATCTTTTTTCTTCCAGAACATCTACGCACACTTACTTTAAAGTTTAAACTCTTTTTAATTTCCAACTATGAGTTGAACTTTGATTTTATCTTCAGCATATATCTATCTTATTTAATTTTTTATTTAATTTATTATTTTTTTTTACTTTATTTTCTTAAAATTTCGATTATTCATCGGTTTTCCACTAAAGTTAATTTTTCTTATGGCCAAAATCATTTCACACAGAGTAAAATTTTAACACTATACATTATCTTCTTATTGAGATTATTGGTTTCTGATAAAAACTTTCTCATATCTAATTCCATCTGTATAAGAAGTACAATGTATATATTATATATATATATATATATATATATATATATATATATATATATATATATATATATATATATATATATATATATATATATATA
>SEYY01003863.1:17500-32500 GCA_009176605.1 Armadillidium nasatum
GATAGAACAGAACGTGCAGAAATCCAGCTATTGTTAAAAGTATTAACCGTTAGATGCCTACAACAGCTACTATAAAATGACCGTAATGGAACTCAGGCAGAAAATTGCAAAGAAGAGGACAGGTACTGAAATAAACAGCTAAAAAAATCAAAGCTTTATCGATCCCATCAAAATCTTTTTCAATATGAACAACACAGCAACAAATCATTCAAGAAATACCTAGAAACAGAAATTAAAAATCAGAAAGAAGAGAATGAATATTTTAAGTATAGCTTTCTACCAAAATCCTTACAGAAAATCTGAAATTTTATAGGATTTCAATGGCTTCCAAATCTACTAGTTTAGGATGTATTCAAAAACCTAAGAAATAACAAAGACTAAAGCGATGGAAAGATTGAAAGTCCAGAGGGTTTCCCTTTTACAGGAAAAAGTTTACAGCATGAAGGAAAAGTTGATGTTGAAAGGCGGAGACCAAATTTATTGTCACTTCGTGTTTGAAAGAAAGCTTCACTCTTACTCACTCACTCTATGTCTGTGTATCTATCTGTTATTTGTCTATATTTGTGTCTGTCTGTGTTTATATCTACGTGTCAGTGTCTTTGTTCGTCTGTGTCTGTTTGTGTGTCGTTTCTGTTTTTTGTGCTTGTCTATCTCTCTCTCTCACCCCAAGGCAAGGTAACCAAAGGAGATGTACAGCCAATTCTTGCATTTTTGGTTATTATAAGATCCTGAAAAAAAAAATAAGTGCAATTTTTTTTTAAAATAAAAAATCACAAACCTTACTGGAAGAAAAAATGATAAAATCTTAATATAAAGTTTTCTTCTAACAACACGAACTGGAACTGAACTGGATTGAAGAATCGATCAGTTTGGAAAATCTGGAAAGTTTAAAATGATTTCCTATTCCGAATTTCCTCAAAAAATCGTAAAACTTCAAATTCTGTTACGTTTCTACAATGATAAAGAAATAAAGATAAAAATGATGACAATGAGGATAAGGTGAGGGAGAGAGAGAGTAGAGAGAAAGAAAGAAAGAGAGAGAGAGAGAGAGAGAGAGAGAGAGAGAGAGAGAGAGAGAGAGAGAGAGAGAGAGAGAGAGAGAGAGAGAGAGAGAGAGAGAGAGAAAGAGAGAGAGAGAGATATTAGTAAATCAATAAAGATTTTTTAAAGAAATATAAATAAATTTTGCTTTCAAAATAGGTGATATTTTTAATTAATTTTGAAACTATTATTATTATTATTATTATTATTATTATTATTATTATTATTATTATTATTATTATTATTATTATTTATTATTATATTATTATTTATTTTAAAATCAGCTTTGAAATTTTAATCCAAAAATTAAAAATTTCTGGAATTTAAATAATTATAATTAAATTTTTATTATTATTATTATTATTATTATTATTATTATTATTATTATTATTATTATTATTATTATTATTATTATTATTATTATTATTATTATTATTATTATTATTATTGTTGTTAAGTTCTTATCACATATTTTTACTTGTTCGATAGAAAATGACGTTACAATTAAATTTCAATGGTAACCAAGGTTTACATAAAATAGATATAAAGTATTATACCCAAAATAAAATTTTAAAATCTAATTTTAAAATTCGAAAATTTTCAAAAGAAAAAGACTTTGCAAAATTAAACTTGTTATCTTTGAATAATTCTTAGTTAAATATATTTTTAAACTTCGGGTTAATAATTACGGTTAAATAATCAAAGTTCGCCGTTTTCAACATGATATGACAAGCTTATAAGGTTTATAAGATTTTAATTTACTGTTGCAATTAATTACCGGATTAAGTAATTCTTGAACTGTATTGGTACTTCCTTTATATTGTAATAGACCAAAAAAAACATTCCTATAATTTTACTGCATTTTTGTAATCACACTCCAAAACATAACGACTTACTGGGTGTCGTCTAACTTATTCAGAGTCAAAGGTGCTTGTTCTACCATAGTTCATCATTCTAACGTCTTTCAAAAATTCCTTTCCACAGTCCATGCTTTGAAAATTAGGTACCAAGCTAACTGAGCATCTTTACTGTTTAGTTTGCAGGAAGAAGTAAAAAATTGTTTTTTTTTTTTTTTATTTTTGTTTTTTTTTTTATTTTTAAATAATAATAGTTCAACAATACAACTTTAATTCTGAGATAAAAAAAATTCTGTAGAATTTTTTCAAAAATTTTTCTTCTTCTTTTACTCTACAGTAGCTTTAGAATAACGAAACTTATCAATACATTTCCTCTGAAAAACCCTTTGATGGAGAGGGATGTCATAGTATGTGTTCATATGTTAATTTGTTTTGAGTGAAAGTGCTTTTTAGTTCATATTCGGAAAATTTCATCAGAATTTTCAGGCCCTTGCACATCTCTTTGGGCAGAGGAGTAAACATGTGGTATCGATTTGGTTAGATTCCTGACGTACCTACTACTACAAGTATTACTACTATTGTATATTGTATTATTATCATTATTATCATTATCATTATTATTATTATTATTATTATTATTATTATCATTATTATTCATTATCATCATCATTTATCATTTATCTTATTATTATTATCATTATTATTATTATTATTATTATTATTATTATTTTTATTATTATTTTTATTTTATTTATTATTTTATTATTTTATTTTTATTTTTATTTTATTTTTATTATTATTATTATTATTATTATTATTATTATTATTATTATTATTATTATTATTATTATTATTATTATTATTATTATTATTATTATATTATTTCTTAATCGCAAATTTTCACAAGAATTTTCATTATAAATTTCAGTAAAATAAATTCCATCACGTATAACTTTTATAATATATTTTAACAAAATTTCAAGAATAAAATTCCTTATCAGTAGACTCTCTTAGCATATTAAAATTTCTTACAGAAAAAAAAAATTTCCTTGTGGTTTACATTTAAAAAAAAAAAAAATGTGACAAAAATTTTAAAAACAGATTTTTTTCCAGAAAATAAAAGCGATTATGTTTTTAATTTATTTATTAGGATAAAAATAATATCAACACTTTAAAAAACAGGGTCAGACTGATGTATCTAATTCTTCAACAAAGCTTACATTCTGCTGAGCAGTACTTGACGTACCTTCTGCTACAATCATTTCATGAGCTAGACGCGCCCTTTCTGCAGCTTGCCTAATTCTTAATTTGACATATTCGCTATAACCTAACGTAGCAACTACAGCAGTAAGAGGTATTATACTTATTAAATTAGGAAGAACTAATTTTAAAAAAATATAATCATAGTAAAAATCTTCATATAATTCTTTACAAAAATCGGGGAGAGACGTTTGATTCGTTGTTCTATTGCTACTACACTCACTCACAGGTGGATCCACTGTCTCTGAAGAATTTTCTGTATCAATAACGAGAGAAAATAGACCACTAAGACTCGCTTCTTCAGGGACCAAAGTAGTGGTTTCTATGATATCTTCAGTTGAATCATCGTATGCATAAATAGGGGTCGTATTTGTTTCGTTGAAGTTTGATACAAATGATTTATTATTGTGATGAGCGAAATAAAGTTTTTCTTTTTCTCCTAAGTCATTGTATTTTAAGTCTGTGAAGATTGTGACTGTTACATATCCAACTACAGCAAAAAGCAAAATAACAATTTCCTGGAATAATAATAATTTATTATTATTATTATTATTATTATTATTATTATTATTATTATTATTATTATTATTATTATTATTATTATTATTATTATTATTATTATTATTATTATTATTATTATTATTATTATTATTATTATTATTATTATTATTATTATTATTATTATTATTATTATTATATATATATTATTATTAATATATATATATATATATATATATATATATATATATATATATATATATATATATATATAATATATATATATATATATATATATATATATATATATATATATATATATATATATATATATATATATATATATATATATATATATATATATATATATATATATATATATATATATATATATATATATATATATATATATATATAATATATAATATATATATATAATATATATATATATATATATATATAAAATCGGGATCCTGGTCAGATTAAAGGCTGACATGTCCTGAGACACGGCGTTTAAAGGTGTGGGAAAATAGATGAAGGGAGTGTGTTCCAGACTCTACCAGTAGAATCCATGTAAGATTTAGCATAGCGGTTAAGTCTGGGGTCGGAGTGTTGGACAGAAAAAGGATGAGACTGAGTAGAAAGACGTGTCGCACGAGCTCTTCTCAAAGGAGGATGTATGCGAAGAGAGTTCAGAAAAGCAGTGTCGTTGTAATAGCGATAGTAAAGAGAAAGTGATGAAACAATTCGACAGGCAGAAAGAGATTGGAGAGAATTAGTAAGAGTAGGAGAGTTGATAAGACATAAAAGCCCTAGACTCCACCTTTTCAAGGAGAGCTGTACCAGTGGAACCACCCCAGATATGTGAGGCGTACTCCATATAGGGATGAACAACACCTCCATACAGATCAAGCTACTGGGGTGATGTGAAGAAGTTTGAAGGGCCTCAGAACACCCAACTTCTTAGAAGCTTCTTTAGAAAGAGAAGTAATATGATCTTTCCAAGAAAGATCAAGAGGAAAAGAAACTAAAAGAATATTAAAGGAGAGATGAAGGTTTGAGTTTTGTGTATTCGAAGAAGATATCATGGTTGTGTGGAAGATTGTGTCGAGTAGAGAGATGGAAGAATTTACTTTTTGAGGCATTGAAAACGATCATGTTTTCTTCGCCCCAATTTGAAATACGAGAAAGATCAGAGGTTAGTTTCCCCAAAGCCACCCTCCTTGCGTTTATTAACTGTTGTTGGGTGGGCGCCTTTCAAAATGAAAAGAGTAATGAAGGGTGGAGTCATCTGCATAGCAGTGGATAGGAGATGAAGTAATAGAGAGAAGGTCATTATTGAAAAGCCGAAAAAGCGTTAGGGATAGGACAGATCCTTGAGGAACACCACTATTAATAGATTTATAGGATGAACGATGCTCGTCTACAACAGCTGCTATAAAACGACCAGAAAGGAAATCAGAGAGAAGGATAGGTTCCGAAAGAGGGAGGTTTGGAAATCAAAGCTTTGTGCCAGACTCTATCGAAAGCTTTCAATATGTCCAGCTCCAAAGCAAATGTTTCACCGAAATGCCGAAGAGCGGAGAATCAAGAGTCAGAGAGAAGGAAAAGAATATCACCAGTAGAGCTTTTCTTACGAAAGTCATACTGGGGATCAGAGATAAGATTAGAAGAATTGAGAGGTTTCCAAATCTTAATGTTAAGGATAGATTCGAAAACTTTAGAAACAATGGAAGTTAAAGAAATTCTACGATAGGGTAGAGGGTTGAGAGGAGTCCCCTTTCTTCGGAACAAGATGAATGAGTGAATGTTTCCAGCAAGAAGGGAAGGTCGAAGTAGAAAGACATAGACGAAATAGTTTACAAAGGTAGGGTGCAAGCTCGGAAGCACAAGTTTTGAGAACCACAGGAGGGATACCATCAATACCGTACGCCTTCTTAGTGTTAAGCTCAGAGAGAGCAGAAATGACGTTTTTAGAAGAAATTACAATTTTAGGCATAAATGAGTTGGAGGGAGTTAAAGGAGTAGGAATAGCTACGGAATAGTCTAAGGTTGAATTAGAGGCAAAAGTTTGACCAAAGAGTTCAGCTTTAGAGGAATTCAAAACGGCAGTTGAACCATCAGAATATACTAAAGGATGGAAAGAGGAAGAAGCAAAGTTAGAGTTGACAATTTTTGCAAAATGTCAGAAAGAACGTCAAGAAGAGGAACCAGAAAGATTATTGCATTTTTAGAAGAAAAAAGTTCTTAGTGTTACGAAAGATAGATTTTGCACGAAAAAGGGATGAATTATAGGTTTCGTGGGTTTCTGGAGTTTGAAGACACGATGGTAATCCCTGAATGCAACATCTCTACGACAGATAGCACGAGAACAAGCAGAGTTAATCCAAGGTTTGTTAGGTTTAGTAGAAGGGAAAGAATATGAAATGTACGCCTCCATGCCAGAGTTAATCACCTCGGTTATGCGCTCTGCACACTCAGAGGGACCCCTCCCACGAAAACAGTAATCATTTCATGAATAATCAGAAAAGTACAACCGCAAGTCAGACCAGTTAGCGGCATCGAAATGCCAGAAACGTCTTTTCACCGAAGTCTGGGGCTGTTCTTGCGGAAGACTTGGAGAGAGAGGACAAGATACAGAGATAAGGAGGTTATCGGATGATCCCAGATGAGGAAAGAGTTGAACAGTGTAAGGAGAAGGATAAAAAGTTTTGAAAAGATCAAGTATGTTGGGTTCATCACCAAGGCGATCATGGATACGGGTAGGGAGATGCACCAAATGCTCAAGGTTGTTCTGCATGGATAGGAAATTGGTAGGCGAGTTCACCAGCTGGATCATGAGAACCAGATGAAAGCCATTGGCGGTGGTGAACATTGAAATCACCTAAAATGATGATTTCGAGGAAAGGAAAAGAAGAAAGAGTGTGCTCTATTTTTGAGTTTAAATAGTCAAAGAATTTTTTATTGTCGGTAAAATTAGGAAATAAATAATTAGAACAAATAAATTTAGTAGTAGAATTGCAAGAGAGTTTAAGCCATAAAGTAGAGAATTCAGAAGACTCCAAATTAGAGACGCGAGAACAAATAACATCGTTGCGCACATATGCGCAACATCCACCTTTGGCTGAAAATTGAATATAGAGACAGGAGGAGGTAACAAAATAAGGTTTGATGTCAGCACACTCAAGCACTTGAGTTTCGGTTAAGAACAAGAGATGAGGTTTAGAAGAGATATTTTGTTCGACAAAGGGGAAATTAGAAAAAAGGCCGTGCACCTGGGCAAGCCGGACACGGGGTACTGGCGGCACCATCTCCATCATCGGAGCCCACCAACTTCCAAATGATGATGGGTTGAGGGGTGGATGAGGGGCATTCTTTGGATGCCGCCCCTCGAAACATAATTATATATATATATATATATATATATATATATATATATATATATATATATATATATATATATATATATATATATATATATATATATATATATATATATATATATATATATATATATATATATATATATATATATATATATATATATATATATATATATATATATATATATATATATATATATATATATATATATATATATATATATATATATATATATATATATATATATATATATATATATATATATATATATATATATATATATATATATATATATATATATATATATATATATATATATATATATATATATATATATATATATATATATATATATATATATATATATATATATATATATATATATATATATATATATATTATATATATATATATATATATATATATATATATATATATATATATATATATATATAATATATATACCATCGCAATTACAGCAAGCTCCCATTTCAAGATTCTTAACTGAAGTGTCAATGCGTGTTTAGACTTCATGTAATATGAAATCCCAATTAATCCAAGCATAAACGCACTAATAACACAAAATCCTGTTTTATCTTCACTGTTATCGTAAATCCCAAATAAATAAAACACGAGACCGACTTGATAAAACTGAAATGAAAATTAGTGAAAAATATGAATTTACTTTTATACGTTCAGAAAGTCTGTAAAAAGAAATTTTAATATTACTTACAAGGTCTAAGATCTTTATACTATAATACGCGTACAAGGAGTATACCAGCTTCTTTCCTTGGTCCATCTTATAATTCTGGTTTAAAATATATATATATATATATATATATATATATATATATATATATATATATATATATATATATATATATATATATATATATATATATATATATATATATATATATATATATATATAAGTTAATTATGGATGGATCATTGTATAAGCCTAATTAATGGCTTACCTGACTGAGACCACATGCCTCTAATTTTGTTGCAACATTTTATTTCACAATTTTCACAAATTAAAAATTTTCCAAAAATCTTTGCAATTAAATAATTTGAAAACAACTTAACTTATAAATCTGAACAATAAAACACTAAGAGAGATTTACTAAAGTCAGATTTTTTTTACAAATCCAGACTGAAAAATATTTTCAAATTACAAGAAAGAAATTATCGATTTACTGCTTAATCGATATAAAATCTCAATTTAACAATTTATGAGAAAAAAATATCATCAAAATACCACAAATTTGGTTTAGGTATGTTAGATTTTAAAATGGAGAGTGATGTTATGGTATGGTATTATCTTGAAAATATAATCAATCTTCAACCAAACATACATGACACAAAAGAGCTTGTTTATTTACAGCAACAAAAGATTAATATTTATCCATCATGACAATACTTCACATAACTATAACGAAACTCAAACCTTTTTATTGTTCTTAAAATTGTTGGAAATTTCCTTTCTTGTGATATGTTTGGAAGGGTCTCCTAATTTCTCTTACCGAGCAAGTTCTGATAGGTTTGGTGTTTGTTCTTCGTTGCCTTCAGAAGTACTAATGCGTATCGCTTAAGTTTCTTTCCCTTTTAATTAAAATATGAATGGTTTTATTCTTGTATGAAATATACATCACATATCCGTTGTTTCTTCCAGTCATAGTTTTTGAAAAGGTAGATTCTATTCAATCATCTTCTTCCTATCGACCTCCTTCATTATAACATTGTCAGTATTGCATTATTAAATTTCTTATTGACAACTCTCATTTTCAAACACTCTCATCCTTTCTCTGTTTCAACTCTGTCAAAAAGACTTAATACACTGCTCATTTTACATGGATTTTGGAAATAAATTCTATTAAACTATATTTATTTTTTTTCCATTATTTCCGCTTCAGTAACTTACCTTCAACCGTCGTATATCAGAACATATATGTCGTTGATTTGATCTGAATATAGAATATTTTCTTTACAACTTTGGTGCACTACATGCCGACCTAAGGTCTTTTCGAACGTATAATATATATATATATATATATATATATATATATATATATATATATATATATATATAATATATATATATATATATATATATATATATATATATATATATATATATATATATATATATATATATATATATATGAGGGAGAGAAGCTGGGATAGGTTAGGTGTGAATCCGTAAATGTTTAATTACTCTATGATTGAAACTATTTCAACGTGTAGAAGATACTGCTAGATGCACAACGTAATAACATATTGATATAGCGATAAATCAATCCCTTTTGATAATTTTTAAATTTCTATATTGCAAAAATAAATAAGATCAGTTTTTTTCTCCATCTAGATTTTATTTATTCAAAGATTTCTGGTTTTCTTAAATCATTCACTGGAGATGTAAAATTCTTTTACCTACTATCTATTTCGATTAATTTTTATTTTACACATCACCACTTGCTCACGGGGCAGAGCCCTATTCAAGGGGAGGGGGTGCTATAGCTTAACTCTTATTGATTTTCCGCCATTTTTATCGGGTTTAATTAAGGTCCATCAAAAAAACATTTCAAACTTAGGATTTAAATTACTACAAAATATCAGCTAATACACTTAAACTATATAATCACCCTAATTATTAAAGTAACTAAACTATACGTTTATAAACATTTTGAAGATTATGTACGAAATAAAATGAAAAATTAGTTTTAAAGAAACTTATTAACATTTTACCTTACATATAAAAGAGAATATTCAAGACACTGAAAGAAACTTTTCCGAATTTTACAAAACTTCTGCAGTTACCGTACATAAGACTTAAAAAGTACTTTACAACTAAATAATATAAACAATAACAGTAATAAAGGTAATATACAGTTATTTACTAAAGTCAGAGTTCCGATACAAAAACCCGACTATATATTATTTTCAGATAAATAACAACTTTTTTTTAGTTTGTTATATATATAATATATATATATATATATATATATATATATATATATATATATATATATATATATATATATATATATATATATATATATATATATATATATATATATTATATATATATATATATATATATACAGCATTTTATTTATTTTTTTATTTTTACTCACTTATGGCGAGAAAAAATAAAGGTTTATAGAAATTCATCAGAGTTATTGAAATATGGAAATTCAATTCGATGCCAGTCTTAAAGCCGAACAGACCCTATACGTTGTGATTGAAGATGTTCAAGTAAAATAACAAAAACGTGTGGAATATAGAGGAATGAAGTGTGTTTTGGACGTGAAACTTGAGGTACAAGAATGAGCAAAGCGGTTAAGTCTGAGGTCAGAGAGGTGAACAGGGAAATGTGAAATATATGTAGAAAGATGTAACATGAGCCTTCTTTGAAAAAGTATGTATAAGAATGGAGAGTTCACAAGAGCAATGTCTGATAGTGGTTTTAATAAGAAGATTAACACTGCAAATTGAAAGGAAGAAGGTAATTGTAGAGAATCAGTGAGATTAGAAGAATTGACAAAAGGAGTTGCCCTAAACTCTACCCTTTCAGGAAGGAGTGTTAGAGTGAAACTACCCCAAATGAGTGCAGCATATTCCGATCAAGGGTGAACAACATTTTATAGAGAGCATGTAACTGATATTTGAAGAAATTTCGAAGTCTCCTTAGAGTATTTTACCTCTCAGAAGGTTCTTATATGAAAGAACCAATGTGATTCTTTCAAACCAGGCCAAAAAATATCCATGAAAAATAAGAACATAAGATGGCTTGAGTTTTGTGTTTTCGGTGGTAGTATAGTTGCTTGTAGGATCATATCAAGTTAGTGATTTTAGAGAGAGGACGTAGCGCAGTTCAAAGAGGGCTTAATCCGCGGGATGATAGTGTTGGCTAGACTATTCCGTTTCACTCCGTCGCCATTTGGTTCTTTCCTTTTCGCGTTTCACCTTCTCAGAGAGTCTCTAGTGTATCATAGTCTCATATTGGAGTGTCTGTGCTCCAACTACCACACCCCCTCTCCCTTCACATGTTCCCACAAATTTTCAAGGTCTTACTCGTACATTACCTTTGAATAAAAACAAATGGCGAAACATAAAACTACCTCGGAGATGTTTGGAGAGACGGCATTCAAAGAATATCCCTCATCTAATCCTCACCTTATCATCACTCGAGAGATGGCGGACTCCAATCATGGGGCTGGCGCCGCCAAGAATTCGCATCAAACATGATCCGGTGCAGAGTCTTCTTTTTTCATTAATTTCTTCAACATTCGCGGGCTTTTTGTTTAATTTCCTTTTTGTCGAACAACACCCCTCTTCTTCTAGACCTCAGGTGCATGGGTGCTCTGACAACAAACCTTGCTCATTACTTCCTACTGTTTCTATCCTCAATTTTCAGCCATTAAAGTATATGTGAGCAGCGATGTTGTCTGTTATCGTGTCTCAAATTTGCAGTCTTCTGAATTCTCTACTTTATGGCTTAAACTTACTTGCAACTCTACAACGAAATTCATTTGTTCTGTCTTCTTATTTCCTAACTCTACAGACTATAAAAAAATTCTTCGACTCTCTTAACTTCAAAATATAACACATTCTTTCTCCTAATTTCTCTGAAATGATCATTTCAGGTGAATTCAACTTTCACGTTCAATGGCTTTCATCTAGTTCGCATGATCTAACTGGTGAACTCGCCTGCCACTTTTCTGTCCAGAACAGCCTTGAGGAGTTGGTGCATCTCCCTACCAGAGTCTCTGACCGTCTTGGTAACGAACTCAACATATTTGATCTATTCCTAATTTTTTATCCTTCTCCTTACACTGTTAAACTCTTTCTTCATCTGGGTTCATCCGATCACCTTATCTTTGTATCTTGTCCTGTCTCTTCAAGTCTTCCGCAAGAGCAGCCCCTACCTTCGACGTGAAGACGTTTCTGGCATTTTGGTGCCACTAACTGGTCTGACTCGCGGTTGTATTTTTCTGATTTCTCATGGAATGATTACTGTTTTTCTCGGAATGTGCAGAGCGCACAACCGAGGTAATTCTCTCTGGCATGGAGGTGTACATTCCATATTATTTTCCTTCTTCTAAACCTAACAAACCTTTGTTTAACTTTGCTTGTTCTCGTGCTATCCGCCGCAGGGATGTTGCCTTCAGGGATTGCCGTCGTTTTCAAGCTCCAGAAACTCACGCAACTTACATTTCATCCCTTTATCGTGAAAAATTTATTCTCCGCAACACCAAAAACTCATTTCTCCTTTTTTAAATGCAATAATTTTTCTGGTTATTCATAATCACGCCCTATCATCTTGCAATAAGTGACAACTATATATATATATATATATATATATATATATATATATATATATATATATATATATATATTATATATATATATATATATATATATATATATATATATATATATATATATATATATATATATATATATATATATATATAGAGATAGAGAGAGAGAGAGAGAGAGAGAGAGAGAGAGAGAGAGAGAGAGAGAGAGAGAGAGAGAGAGAGAGAGAGAGAGAGAGAGAGAGAGAGAGAGAGAGAGAGAGAGAGAGAGAGAGAGAGAGAGAGAGAGAGAGAGAGAGAGAGAGAGAGAGAGAGAGAGAGAGAGAGAGAGAGAGAGAGAGAGAGAGAGAGAGAGAGAGAGAGAGAGAGAGAGAGAGAGAGAGAGAGAGAGAGAGAGAGAGAGAGAGAGAGATAGAGAGAAGAGAGAGAGAGAGAGAGAGAGAGAGAGAGAGAGAGAGAGAGAGAGAGAGAGAGAGAGAGAGAGAGAGAGAGAGAGAGAGAGAGAGAGAGAGAGAGAGAAGAGAGAGAGAGAGAGAGAGAGAGAGAGAGAGAGAGAGAGAGAGAGAGAGAGAGAGAGAGAGAGAGAGAGAGAGAGAGAATGTGCAATTTATTTAATATTTATCATCTGATATTCATTCACCCACGTGTTTTTCAAAAATTAAGAAATATTCCAAAAATCTTGTTTCTGCCGAATGTAAATACAGATTACAGAGTGCACTCATTTAGATTGTGGTGCACTCAATTATAGCCCATCATGCATGATTCGCATTGATGTGGGAGGAGCTTCAGACAAAACTCGTGTTGTTATTGTACCGTACTTTGTGTAATTTATTTATTTTTTTATTGTCTAATTCTATAATTTCCCTAATTATTTAAATAAAAGATTTTAATAAAAATTAATTTCTTGAAACTTTCGATTGTTTGCATTTTAATTAATTAAAAATATTAATTTCAAACTATTTAATACAAATTTTTACGATATTGCAAAAATATTCCAGCATCCCTTATGACAACGTATGTTGCAACGCTGCCATCAACAGAGACAGAAACGTCAGTATTCGTTACTTTCTTGATTTGGTGTTTGTGTGAAGTGAATTGTGCTTGTTTAATGTTCTTGTTTATATTTTTATATTTAACTCCCATGGTAAGCCTAAATGGAATATTTCATTGAACCGGTAAATAAAAAAGTTATTAAATTATAAAGTGACTGATGAAAACTTTAAAACTAATTTTTTCCTTTTCTCAAATTTGATATGTTCCTTAATCTTTAGAAAACGAATATTGGTGGTAGTGCAGGTTTCCAGATGTAAGGATTATGTTCAAGTAACATTACTGATTAAACTTTAAAAATTAGCAATTGGATATATTTCACGAGAAAAGATTGGTTTGAAGCAGACTGATTGATTTGAAACATAAACGAAAGAGGAGAAATTTTATTTATTTATTTATTTATTTATTTATTTTTTTTTTTGATGAACGAGGACAGCAAGGTCTCGTCTTTGTGAAAAATAGATTCACACCAAAAATTAATGGAATTGAATTAGGAGAGGTTTGAACATGTCATATGAAAAGGTATATGTTTAAATTTATGAAGAACGTCAAATGATTTCGAGCTATTTTATGAAAAACTCACCAAAGTATTTGAAGTTTTCAATTTTAAAGTTGTGCTTCCCAAAAATTAAAATTACATAGTGGATCCTGCAATTCAACCAGAAGTTTTATAAAACTTTAAAAAAACTCTTTTGAAATGAGAAAAAAATTACTTTGATGAGAAGGAAATTAGAAAATTTTCATCAACATTTCAATTGAAAGAAATAAGACATAAAATACTGGTTCATAAGTACCTATCTGAAGAAAGTGTAAACTGAAAAACATCTACCTTTGGTATTTAATTTAATTTCAATTGCGATTTATTCTATCAAATGTGGATGTGCATTTCAACAAAACTGTTTTTTTCACTCATTAAATACATTGAATAATGGAGAAAATGTCATTCGTCATATTAATCAGACTTAAAAGACCATTTCTCTGATCTAAATTTTTGGATTCCAATAAATGTTATATATTAATTCTTGCTTATTTTGAAAAAGTCACTCCGTATCACAAGCTGATTAATGCTTGATAAGAATTTGGAATTTCTTTAGGAAACACTGCGAAACTGTAAGTATATATATATATATATATATATATATATATATATATATATATATATATATATATATATTATATATATATATATATATATATATATATTATATATATATATATATATATATATATATATATATATATATATAATATATATAGTGATGGCATCCGCATCCGCATCCGCATGCGAGGATGCGGAGCATCCGCACAAAAATCAACATCCGCATCCGCATCCGCATCCGCATTTAGAAAATTCAACATCCGCATCCGCATCCGCATCCGCATTTCGGAAATTCAACATCCGCCATCCGCATCCGCATATATTTTCAAAAATTCAACATCCGCATCCGCATTTCAAAATTCGACATCCGCATTCCGCATCCGCATCCGCAAATATAGAAAATATGACATCCGATCCATCACTAATATATATATATATATATATATATATATATATATATATATATATATATATATATATATATATA
>SEYY01003863.1:37500-52500 GCA_009176605.1 Armadillidium nasatum
AAAATAAATAAGAGATTATATTAGACCTAAATTTCGAGAAGGATTGAGAATGTCCTAACATTTAAAAGATTATACAACAATTAAAGTATAGAAAAAAATAAAGCATTCTAATAAATGTAATAATTTCCTTCAGAATTTTAGACATTCAAAATGAAAACTAAATTAGTTTTGGAAACTTTTCTTATATGTAGTTATAAAATATTTTATGTATAAGGTGGTCAAAAGATCACTTTGAAAATAGCTTTAGATAGTTCATTATTTGGAGAAACGTTCAAATGATTAATGGAAAAGTGATATTTGTTTATAATGGTTTTTTCCCCATTTTAATATCTACATGAAATCCCCAGAATTTGAGTTTCAGAAAATGTATTAAGAAAAAGCATCTTCGGAAAAAAGTTTAATATCAGAAAATTCATAAACAAAAAACATTAGAAATTCTTAAATTTGAAATTAAAGTAAACGCTATTGCCAATATGTATTCTAAAGATAAATTAGAATGTAGAAAATTTTTTAATTTGGAGTAGATTAAAAAGTTTCCTTTTTTATAGACTAAGCATAAAAAATAAAAATTAATTTATTTTAATATAGCAAAACAAATATTGCAATTCAGTATCAGACTTGGCTCCCAAAATCCCCATTAATGGCTTCATTCTAATTGCCAGATTGCCACTGTTTATTACAAAGGTATTTCTAGTACTAAAACAGGTGTGCGCGCTTAAATTTTTTTTATCGTGCTTAATCCACCCTATGTAAAGTTTTTGAATTTCGCTCAAACTTAAATGAAATCTGTTTATTTTGAAGCTTTACCGATCCTTTTGTTCCCCATTTATTTAAATAGAAAATTAACCAAATATCTTTTAGTTTTGTTTTTGTTAGAAAAAAATATTTGGCCAAGAATGTATCCAAAATGTCTTTAAACTAGAATGGATAGTGAAAGTTGTAATCACATTTCATCTCTATAGATCCACGGCGATAAATTCATTCTAATGAACGATTGTTGCAGCACCATTTATTTCAGCCATCTCAATAAGTGGTTGTGGTGGTTGTTGCGCTTCCCTTATTTTACGTTTTATTCTCTCAATCCATTGCAATGAAATAACTACTGTAACATGAAATACAATACAGAATATTGTAAGGATAGTAAAGGTAGTTCTTTGAGTTTCTATGGGTTTGTAAAGAGCTTGGGGCATTATTCCATAGCTTTCATTTTGAAAAGTATCTAATAGCTCTGAAGAATTTTCTTCAGTGCTAAAAAGAGAAATAAGTCCACTTCGCATATCTAATGCTTCATCTACTAACATATTTGTAGTAGTTTCTATTTGTTCAATAGTTTGGCTAAGCAGTTCCCAATTGCTTCCATTCTCTTCGTTCACTTTTAAAAATAATGAATCTTTAATGCGTTGAGGATAAAGTTCCTTTCTGTTACTGTATTTTGATTTTATCAGGGATGCAGCTCCCATAGGATATCCGAGAAGAACAATAAGGAAAATAATATGATCCTGGATATATATATATATATATATATATATATATATATATATATATATATATATATATATATATATATATATATATATATATATATATATATATATATATATATATATATATATATATATATATCGAATGACGAATTTTATTGGAGTGTGAATGCGGATGTAGAACTTTCAAGTGCTTATACAAATATAGAATTTTCGAAAGTTCGGATGAGGATGTTAGTTTTGATGAGAATGCTCCGTGGATTCCATCGCTAATATCTATCTATCTATCTATCTATCTATCTATCTATCTATATCTATCTATCTATCTATCTATCTATATCTATCTATCTATCTATCTATCTATCTATCTATCTATCTATCTATCTATCTATATCTATCTATATATAATATATATATTATATATATATATATATATATATATATATATATATATATATATATATATATATATATATATATATATATATATATATATATATATATAAGAGAGAAACTTTCCAGTGAACCTTATTTTATTAGAACGGTTAAAGCCATTAAAGTTTTCCACTTATTTAATGCATTAAACATTTCAAACCTTATCTCGGTCCCGTATGTCTTCAGCACAAACTAGATTTTACAAATTTCTATTTTGAAAAAACTATAAATTCATTAACTATATTTAAAATAATACAGTAAAATAATAAAAATAATGTAACTATATTGATATTAAATAAATAACGAAGACTAAAATCGAAATTTATCAACACCAAGAAATAATAAAATTACTAGAATATTTTGGGAAAAGGACTTCATCGTCGATTGAAAAGAACAGAAGCTTGATCATTTAAGGATGGGCAATTAGTTTTTATATATAAAGACTCCAATATCCAATGATCAAGAAGGGAAGACCAATGTTGAAGGATGGTGAATAACAAATAACATATTTACCAGTTTAAATAACTTAGAGTATTCTTCGCGATTTCCATTTTCGTCTCTCAATCTCTCTCTACTTTTATATAAAAAGATGTATGAAATTAAGATTAACATTAAAATTAAACTTCCCAAAACAAAAAAGAACGTAGCACTATCTTCGTGAGTATTTAGCCAACCATGCTATGTGGACAATTTGAAAAATCTGAAAAAAAATTTAAAATAAATAAAAATTTTGATCAATATTAAACTTTCTTCTAAAATCTAAAAATCACTTACAAGCTGTATAATTTTTGTAGCTATATAAATACAATAGGAATACTTCAACTGTGTTTGGTAATCCATCATGGGTCAAACCAGCTTTCTATTTGAAATATATATATATATATATATATATATATATATATATATATATATATATATATATATATATATATATATATAATATATATATATATATATATATATATATATATATATAATATATATATATATATATATATATATATATATATATATATATATATATATATATATATATATATATATATATATATATATATATATATATATATATATATATATATATATATATATATAATATATATATATATATATATATATATATATATATATATATATATATATATATATATATATATATATATATATATATATATATATATATATATATATATATATATATATATATATATATATATATATATATATATATATATATATATATATATATATATATATATATATATATATATATATATATATATCCCACTCGCTTATAAAAGATATCAAAAGTACTGGTCATAAGTTTATAAATTTTGCTACAAACAAACCTTGGTGTATGAGAAGCGAGGAAGAGCCATGACAAGTCGCGCCACTTGTCACACATCCAATATCATCATGTACGAGATTGAGTCCTCCTTTAAAGATCGCCTATTTCCCAGGGACTTTGTCTGCAACCTTCCGAAGCATGGAAGAGTGTGTGCACTTGTGATGTCAGCTTGGTTCTTACACACACAGGTTTGTTCGTGGTAAATTTTATTACCTTATGACATACTTTGAAATCTATAAGGGCATATCTTGTACCGAGAGCGAGGAGCACACTCTGTAGTTTCTTCAGAACATTGATTTTAAACATTTAAATGTGAGAATATAGACAGACATGCAAAATTCTTTTACTTTAAATTAAGAGCTCTTAAACTGTGATCAGAAATTGGAAAAAGATTTTCTGCGTGTAACTAAATGCTTTTGTTCCCACTATCCTCCCCCCTCTTTATATGTTCATCACAAATTTAGAAGCTCTTACTAGTGTACATTATTTTTGTAAATAGAAAAAATGGCGAAACAAAGTTGCTTCGATGCATTGAGGGGTAGCATTCAAGGAATACCCCTCACCCACCCTTCACCTCATCACTTGGGAGTTGGAGGCTTCTGATGATGGGAATGGTACCGCCAAAACTTGGCTGCACTGGCGCACGATGTTTTTTTGCATTAATTTTTGCAGCATTCGCGGTCTTTTGTCTAATTTTCACTTTGTCGACCACCACCTCTCTTCTAGACGTAATCTCTTTCATAAACTCAAGTACTTGAGTGAGCTGATAGCAAACCTTACTGTTAAAATTTTTTTTATTGTTACTTCCTACTTACTGTATCAATTTTCATCTTTCTCTCATGATCCAGCTGGCGAACTCATCTACCACTTTTCTATTAAGAACAACCTTGAACAGTTGGTCCTAACCCGTATCCTTGACAGCCTTGGTGATAAACCCAGCATACACTATCTTTTTTTGAGTTATCATTCTTCTTACACTGTTGAAACTCTTTCCTCCTCTTGGTTTATCTAATCATTTTACCTCTATATCATCCCTTTTTATATTTTCCAAACTCCTTATACTTGCACACCTACTAACGCCATGCATCGGAACATGTCTGCCTTCAGTCGACCTTGATTAGGTTACTCCCAACTCTCGTGGTAGTCCTCTGGCTTTTTGCTTGACATGTGGAACTTAAAATTTTCAATTTTTTTTTTACCTACAAGTTTATATTTTGAAAGGGCATCAAGTTTATCAAAATTGAAAACTTTTTCTAAAGTTTTAGAATATAAAATAAAGTTCAGAAATTGCAATATTTCACTAATGGGCTAAAAATATGGCAATCAGTAAACATGTTTTACAGAAAATCTTGTTGAACAATTAACTATATATGAAAGGTTTCTTTGAAAAACGGGAATCACTGCAAATACATTTTAGTCTAGCCAATTCAATTGAATCTAGTCTATCATGCATATATACACTAAGTTTAATCGTAAATCAGGGACAGGAAATAACTAACAAAAGACCACTACTATACAGAGATACATTTAATATAAAATTGTAAGATTAATTTTTGACATTCTTTTACTAGTATTCATTTAGCAGATTTATTTCATTGTTAATGACATTTTTTATTGCCAGCTTCTAAGTAGTTCAATTTTCTACAACAGAGGAGGACTCCAACAACTACTCTAAATCCCTGGTTTTGTAGGTAATCAAGGATTGTTTACTGATTTTTGAGAGGAAGTCAAAATCTATTCTCGACAACTAGATTGTTTTGTTAATTTAACAAAATTCTTTCTGATCCCCAATTATTTTTTCCCAAATATTTTAGGAACACCATGAATTCCTGTGCTTTATCTTTATCTTTATTAACAAACTCTTCAAGGTAACTATTGCCCAAATTTAAAAATTATTTGTGAAGCTGAATTTTTAAAGTCCTTCCTATTAATTAAAGACCATTTAGAGAAAATCAAGATAACAATTGGTTTTACAATCTAAAAAATTTAAAATCACAGGTTCTGATCTTTTCACTAGGGACAAACTTCATAAATTGATTAATTAGAAACTTTGAAGATTTTCAACAGAAATTCAAAGTACACACATGCAAAGAAATGGAAATATTGTTTTGAGGTTATTCCATAATAGATCTTAAATCGTTTTATGATAATGCTACTTTAAAAGAATGAACTTTCCGTTAAAGCAATCTTTGATATTTGATGTAATAATAAATGTAATTTTCTATTTTACTAATGGAATTAATTTAAGAGGAAAAGCTAATTTTAATTCATTTCTAGAATGCTTGATATTTCGTTAATATATATAATATATATATATATATATATATATATATATATATATATATATATATATATATATATATATATATATATATATATATATATATATATATATATATATATATATATATATATATATAATATATGTAAAAATATTCATAATTAAGGATAGATTTAAAATATAAGCTTGGAAGCGACATTATTTTTATAGAATTATAATAAGACAATATATATTAATTTATTGTACTTCACAAATTTTTATATATATTATTTATTTATTATTTTATATATATGAGTAGAAGACTTAATCTCGGAAAGTATAAAAGGAGCCAAATTAGAAGAAAGACTGGTCAGAAGGTACATAGACCTTCTAAAGAGGAGATGTAGTTCTCCTCAGGCTAAAACCCTACAACGGCAAGATAGTGCCATTAAATTAGTTATGATTGAACTAATATTGTAGGACAGTAAGTTTGACTGAAATTAGCCTAAGGATAGGACTAAGGTCCTAAAAGAGAAGTTTATCTCTGTTTAAAACCCTATAAGAGAAGTTTGTCTCTATTTAAAACCCTATAAGAGAAGTTTGTCTCTATTTAAAACCCTATAAGAGAAGTTTGTCTCTGATGCGTAAAAATCGATAATGAACACTCTTTTTTTTTTGATAAACCGATTTAAGTCATATATTTATTTTATTTAATTTATTCTTTAACTATTTTGTATTCAGTTATTAAACTAGTACATTCCCTTTTTTATAATATATTTTTGAATATAATGTTAAATGTTCCATTTAAATTATTTTGTATTCTTTGTAAGTTACCTAAATTTCCTTTTATTAAACTTATTAATTTTTATAAAAACCTTTTATTTGAATCCTCAACTGTTCTCTGAATTTGTTTATATCACCTTATTTTTATTCTGTAATTAGCAACTGGGCTCTTAACATATAAAACTAATCTACAATAGGGTTCAGGGGCTAACTTTTACATTGAGTGGCAGCGGTGAGACATAAATACACACATTTTAACTTTACATTGCTTAGAAACGGTGAGACATAAATACACACATTTAACTTTACATTGCTTAGAAACATTTACACACATTTAACTTTACATTGAGTGAGCGGTGACATAAATACACACATTTTAACTTTACATTGCTTAGAAATGGTGAAGATATATAAGTACACACATTTTAACTTTACATTGCTTGGCAACAGTGAAGACAGAAATACACACATTTTAAAATTTACATTGATGCAGTGATGAAGACATTACAAACCCAGACATACTCACACATACATACACATATTTACACATATACAGATAATCATATTATAATTTAAATATTATAATACTTAAAAATATTTTCACTTGACTTATTTAAAAACATTTAACTTACACTTTTATATTTTTCATTAAAATAAATTCATGAGAACTTGTTGAGGTTTAATTTAAGGGAGTCTTATTGTGTGTAAAAAGGAGAAAGATCTTTGAAGTAAAGGAAAGAGAAAGGAAAAGGAAGAGAGAATATAGAAAGTAAATAAAACTTGCAGTTAATTTTATTATGCCCATTAAGATCAGTAAATTTTTTTTAAAAACAGTTTAAAAAGTTAAAAGACATGTAGAGTTGTCTAAGAAGCATGAAAGAGTTATTTTGTCATTATTTTATTGATTCATATTATATTATTTGATTATATATGAGAATATTTTATAGGTTGCAACCGAAGAAAATAGTTGAGTAAGGGACAGAAAAGGTCACCTTTTGGTTGGTCTTGCAGAGGGGTGTATTTACACTCCGACCTCTTAGCTGATTGAATTCAAATAAGTCAAATCTCTAAGGAGATGACTTATGCTAAGCTGCCTTGTGACTACTTTTATAATAAACGTTTATTATAAGTACTCAGAGACCGGGTTACTTTTTTTTAATCTCTCAATTGTTATTCAGAGATGTACCAGTTAGTGTTTATATTATACAGTATTTATGATGTTTATATTATATTTCATTGTCTAAGAACTCTACATCCTATTAAAATTTTGTTGTTCCTTTACAGATAAATAATAATTATAATGTCTAATTCTAAATTACCTCCAATTTTTCCGGATATTTTTTTTAGAATGTTCTATAAAAGATTAATAAATAATAAATCTTGGATTGTAAATTGCGAAATAATGATGGAAAAGAAAATTTTGCCAATAATTAGTGACTGTATATTACCAAAATTCTTTTATGGAGAAGAAACCCATTTATCGATAACGAATGTGAAAACAAATAATACAGCAAGTACCTCGTTAGGAAACCTTCTTTACAAACTTCATAAAATATTCAAGTGCATAAAGTATAAATATGTTTTGTTTATCCAATATAGCAATTTTAAGTTGGACAGAATAAACGTTGACGTTAACCTTAATGAGTTGGAAAAAAGAATAAAGGAAGAAAAATGGTGGAGAATAATATTTGTCAAGAATGGTGAAAGAAATAAGAAAAACTACGAAGACTCCTATTTTCCAAATAAAGAAAATATAAGACGAAGAAACCGTAAGTCTGAAAAAGGATCACATAAAGTGAAGAAAAATAATGCCATTAAAAAGAAAAATATTGTAACACATAATAGTCAAAATTGTAATACATGTTCCAAATACGATAAATTTAAAGAAATATTTGAATTTTCAAGTAAACCAGTTTCCCCTATTCCTTCAAGTCCTGAATGTTCTCTAAATTCTTCTCTTTCTCTGTCTATTCCTTCTTCTTCTTCATCTTATTTTCCTTAATTCTCAAAATGTATTATTTAAAATTATAGTTAAAATTTAATTATTAGGTTAAGTTGACATTATTGTATGGTTTAAGTTTTTTTTTGACTAATAGGTTAAATATTTATTAAATTGACGTTCTTGTATAATCTAAGTTTTTTTTGACGACCAAAAATTATTTTGTTAAAATATTTATTTTGATTATATAAAAAAAAAAAAAAAAAAAAAAAAAAAAAAAGGAATGTTATTGTTTGTTCCCAAGCTTATCTTTTGAAAATTATCCTAATTTTAAGAAGGGAGTAATGTAAAAATATTCATAATTAAGGATAGATTTAAAATATAAGCTTGGGAGCGACATTATTTTTATAGAATTATAATAAGACAATATATATTAATTTATTGTACTTCACAAATTTTTTATATATTTATTTATTTATTATTTTATATATATGAGTAGAAGACTTAATCTCGGAAAGTATAAAAGGAGCCCAATTAGAAGAAAGACTGGTCAGAAGGTACATAGACCTTCTAAAGAGGAGATGTAGTTCTCCTCAGGCTAAAACCCTACAACGGCAAGATAGTGCCATTAAATTAGTTACGATTGAACTAATATTGTAGGACAGTAAGTTTGACTGAAATTAGCCTAAGGATAGGACTAAGGTCCTAAAAGAGAAGTTTATCTCTGTTTAAAACCCTATAAGAGAAGTTTGTCTCTATTTAAAACCCTATAAGAGAAGTTTGTCTCTATTTAAAACCCTATAAGAGAAGTTTGTCTCTGATGCGTAAAATCGATAATGAACACTCTTTTTTTTTGATAAACCGATTTAAGTCATATATTTATTTTATTTAATTTATTCTTTAACTATTTTGTATTCAGTTATTAAACTAGTACATTCCCTTTTTATAATATATTTTTGAATATAATGTTAAATGTTCCATTTAAATTATTTTGTATTCTTTGTAAGTTACCTAAATTTCCTTTTATTAAACTTATTAATTTTTATAAAAACCTTTTATTTGAATCCTCAACTGTTCTCTGAATTTGTTTATATCACCTTATTTTTATTCTGTAATTAGCAACTGGGCTCTTAACATATAAAACTAGTCTACAATAGGGTTCAGGGGCTAACTTTTACAATATATATATATATATATATATATATATATATATATATATATATATATATATATATATATAATATATATATAATATATATATATATATATATATATATATATATATATTATATCACACACACTGACTTATCGCATTATATGTGTAATGCCATTCGAAAATACATATTTCAAGACATTCCAACCAACATTTACGAAAATTTGAAATCCTTTAAATTTATTAACAACATTTTAAAATAATTGACATTGAAATCATGATAAAAAATCTTTTGATTAAATTATTACGTACACTTACCATTCACAAATAATAAATATTAAACTCGCTATAAGAAGCTTTTAATATTTCCAAGACTTTTTGCAGTTAACTAAAAATCTGAAAAATATGTAAACAAAAAAACACAATACAAAGCGTTCTCATAGTCAGACCTCAGCACCACTAAAACGTAGAAGAGTTTTTCTTCAAAATGATTATAACAGTTTTTAGTTTGTTCTTATATATATATATATATATATATATATATATATATATATATATATATATATATATATATATATATATATATATATATATATATATATATATATATATATATATTTAATCTATTATTATTATTATTATTATTATTATTATTATTATTATTTCAGTAATTCTTTTATATTCAACCAATTTTGTAGACTCTAACTAGAAGCATAGCACAGGTTCGAGACGTTCTACCAAGGAAACTTTAGTCATATCAAATTTTTCTTATGTTTACTACAGCTTTACTCCATTTGAATCTCAGCATCCTAACGCTATTGTTATCTGCTACCTTGCATAATGGACCCACCAAACTGTTGAAAGTCAAATTTCCAGTTATTAGTGAAGGTTCAGTATCTTCTTAAATACCTATACGTATCTTACACCGCCACATTGCTTTTTTTTTATCAGCACTCCAGTCTGTATTCCTCCTTACTTAGATCGAAGTTTCAGTAACTGTCGTGCCCTACACTCCAGTCATGACTAACCGTCTTCCTCACAGCTTCAGCGATCCAACAGCATACATCTCAATATAGACGACTTCCATAGAAGGGTCCGGATCTCTAATGTAAGACCGCTGAAGCTGTGAACAAGGTGGTATATAGCTGTTGAGACCTAGGAAACGACAGTTATTATAAGCGGAACCTAAAGAAAGAAAGAATGCGGTCTAGAGAAGTGATAAAACGGCATTGAGGTGGTGTAAAAAGTTTGTAGACGCCTAAGAAGATAATAACTTCACTAATGAAAACGTAAATAACAAGAAATTTTGCTTTCGACAAATTTGAGTATCCGTATGAAAGGTAACAGAAAACAATTGCGTTATGACCTTAGGGGCAACGCTGAAGGAAACAAAAAAATTGCCAAGCATCATCATCATCATTATTATTATTATTATTATTATTATTATTATTATTATTATTATTATTATTATATTATTATTATTATTATTATTATTATTATTATTACTACTACTACTACTACTACTACTACTATTATTAGTCTATGTTGGTTTTTTAAGTAATAATATTGCTGAGGATCTAAAATTAAAATATATCGGTATTATTTCCGTAGTTATATTTCTCAGTATAAAGTTGATACTTTTGCAAAGCTTTGGTAGGTTTGTTAATCGTGTAGCAATTATTGTTTCATCTTGCTTTATTTAAAAAAAAAAGAAAGACTATAAAATTCCTTATAATTTTTAGTTAAAATTTTGCATTTAACGTTTAAAAACATTCATATTAACTCGGATATGACAATCATATTTGTAATTTGGCATCCTCATAACCATTATTCAGCACAATCCAAGGTAAAAAGAATATGGGTAAAAATAACCGTAATGTCAATAAAAGTTTATAATTTAAAGTTTAGGAAATTGAGAAGTGATGCTTGAAAGACTTTACTGTATAGAAAGGAAAGAAAAACAAATATCAAATTCTTAAAGCGGTAGCAGTTGCTTCTCATTATTAACTAGTTCTAAAGCTTTTAAAACTTTTCAAAACTTTAATTTACACGGTGCCAAAAAATTCTTAAAATGAGTTTAGATAGATCATTATTTGGAAAGAATTATGATTATGGTTTATTAACCATCAGGTTTTTAATTCATATAAATAGTTTGATTAGAGTAGTTTTTTCATTACCGTTAATTACCAGAAAATAGGAAGTTAACTGTTAAATAGGAAAAGTGAAAATCAAATTGATTGTAGGAATTAGATCGATATTTTGAAATTAATGAGTGTGGTGCAACATGTATAACATTACACAGTTGAGAAAGGAGGAACAGAAAATGCTAACAGGATTTAAAAAGCGTAATAATTGCTTTCAGAAATTTAGATAGGAGCTTAGTTGAAACCTAACAGCTTTATTCATACAATTACATTTAAAACAATTTGAATTTTGGATGGTCATCATCATTTAGAGAGCGTTCATTTCGTTCATTAATTAAACGTTTTAATTTTTCCTCATTCTAATATCTGTAATTGTGTTACCTAGAAGTGCGTATTTGTTGTATCCTAAGTTAAATGTTTCGGAACATGAATTACCAGGAAAAAAATATCTTTAGAAAACAAGCTTTAATAATGCAATAAACAAAACTTATAAACAAAAAACAAAATATACAATTTAAAGTTATTCAAAGAGCGTATCACAAATACTTTCTAAAATTTGAAAAAGATAAACCCCATTAAACGTATCTTCTACAAATACTTTAGAATCAAATTCAGTAAAAATTTTAATTTAGAGTTTTGACTATCTGAAGATTAAAAAAAAATCTTCGATTTATAGACTAATGAACATTTAGAAAATCAAAAGAAAATTGCGTTAACTTTTTAATCTTTTGTGGAAAAAACTTCTCAATCGGATCTGGTTCTACAAGTTCCCATTACATGTTTTTATTTTTGTCACCAACTGCAGCATTGTTTATTACAGGTATCGAGTACCTGAACAGGTTGGAGGGCTTCCCAAACTGTATTTAACGTGCTCGATCCACACCTACTCAAATTTTTTAGGAATGCAAATTAAACTTAAATGCTGAAATCGCATTAACAATTTTAAAGTTATACAAATATCTTTTTTTCCAAAACTCCAGATAAAAGCTATAGAGATTTTGCCTACATGTTTTTGTTTATGCGAGAAAATATTTGTTCAAGAATATATGTAAAAAAAAAAGTTGAAAGTAACTGATAAAACTAGAATATAGCTTCCTTAATATTCAAGGATAGCTTCAATTAAATGAGAAAGATGCTAACTCGCGATATATATCAATATCAGTAGGTTCAGGTAATTTTCTAATTCTGTATTTCAAAAACTCAATATACCCAAATGTTAAAATTCCAATAAATTGAAATATAAAACTGAATATTGTTAGCAGTAATAAGCTACTTATATATTCTGTGGGTTCGTTAAGAGTTTGAGTCGTTATTACATTGTTCTCACTTGCAAGATTATCTACTGGCTCTGAAGAATTATCTTCAAAATTCATAAAAGAAATTATACCACTTCGTAAATCTAATGCTTTATCTACCAAGATATTTGTAGTGGTATTTATTTGATTATCAGTAGCTTCGTCAAGCAGATCTCGAGAGTCCCTATTCATTTTGCCCAGTTCTAATCCTAACGAATCTTTAATGTCTTGAGCATGAAGATTTTTTTGGTTAATTAATTTTAATTGCTTGGAGTATGAATGTGCCTCAGGATATCCACAAAGAGCAAAGAGGAAAAGAAGAACATCCTATAATATATATATATATATATATATATATATATATATATATATATATATATATATATATATATATATATATATATATATATATATATATATATATATATATATATATATATTATATATATATATATATATATATATATATGTATATATATATATATATATATATATATATATATATATATATATATAAATATATATATAATAATATATATATATAAATATATATATATATATAAATATATATATAAAAATATATATATAATAAATATATATATATATATATATATATATATATATATATATATATATATATATATATATATATATATATATATATATATATATATATATATATATATATATATATATATATATATATATATATATTACAATAATGAATAAATATGGCTTTTGTGTGAAAGAAAATTTGCGTAATCTTGGATCGAACTACAGTGTATTGCAGCTGAGAAATGACGTACTCAACTCTCTACTGCCGAGTCATCATCAAAGCCCCAAAACGGATTAAAGAGCAACTTTCAAGCAATTTACTCACATGCTTGAGGGCTCCGGCTCGACCCTACATGGAGATCTTGGTAGAAACTACCTAGAAAAGTAACCCTCCCAGAATGGGGCAAAATCCGTGAGATGCGAACATTTAAAAAAATATACTCATTAAATCTATATCAATAGGTGTTTACCTTATCCTTTCCTCGATCTTTCATTTTAAATTTATTTTAGCATTGCTAGACCCACAACTAGGAAATAACTAAAGATCTATAACTAGAATATTGTAAAAACTTGCCCCCTCAGGGGTCGACCTTCTTCATGTAGCAACTAAATTACATCGTACCCCAAACTTTACAGCTGAACGATCCATAAAGTCAAAGACCTCTGATTCAAGAACTTTTTAAATAAATCGGAGCGCTTTTTAAATCTCTGCTCCATCTACGCTCTCGTTCTACAGTTAAGTGTCATTATTCCTTGTATGGAATATGATTTACACATCTTTTCACTCGCATACTTTTCTTTTTAAAAGGTGGAGTCTAGGAATTTTTGCTTTATTTAGTTCTCTCACTGACTTTTTATCTAATATTTCTGCCTCTCAAATTTTTACCCCTTTTACCTTATGCCAGGGGTGACCACCCTTTTGCGAATGAGTTCCGATTTCCTAAAAATGTTAAGTGAACCAGTTTTTAATAAGCTAGTTCTGAAGTACTATTAAATAATATTTGACTAATTGGTCTTATACCAATGCTATTACAATAGGCACTGCTCTTTTGAGACTTAGTCTCATACTTACTCCTTAGAGGAGGGCGTGTGCTTTTAGTTTTCGTCATTTTTTTCTGGTCTGCTCTGTAACCCATGATTTAATTACGACACTCATTCATTCATCCTTCATATCCTTAATTGGTAAAATATGAAGCCAATTCCTTATTCCAATTGTCATATATTGGAGTCATGTTGGCCATTAACCTGAACATGGAAATAGTTTCTGAACATAAAAATGCTTATTCCCAATTCTGACTTCACCAGAAAAAAAAAAAAAAAAAAAAAAAAAAAAAATTATATATATTATATATATATATTATATTATATATTATATATATAATATATATATATATATATATATATATATATATATATATATATATATATATATATATATATATATATATATATATATATATATATATATATATATATTTATATATATATATATATATATATATATATATATATATATATATATATATATATATATATATATATATATATATATATATATATATATATATATATATATATATATATATATATATATATATATATATATA
>SEYY01003863.1:55000-58471 GCA_009176605.1 Armadillidium nasatum
TAGATCTTTTTCCAGATCTTTGTTTAATGTCTTTCGTGTATTAATATTTCAAAATAGTCAAAACAAGCATTCATGATAAATTGACTTTTAAATGTCAGTACAATATTTTAACTTAACAGACATCAAAATAACGTTATATATCATCCAAGCATCATATTATTGAGCTAGAAGTGATAAACCATTTCCTGATCAACTAATTACCTTTGCATACCGTACAGTAAATAGTAAATTTTAAATTTACTGTAAGAGGCTTTTAGTACTATCAGAAACTTTGCAATTAAAACTGAAAACTTTTATACACCTGAAAAATATAAATAAAAACGCAGTAAAGAAAACGTTTGACATAACGCAAATCTCTCTCGCAAAAACTGTATATATTATTTTTTCAAATTGATGCAACTTTTTAGTTTGTTCTTAAATATATATATATATATATATATATATATATATATATATATATATATATATATATATATATATATATATATATATATATATATATATATATATATATATATATATATATATATATATAATATATATATATATATATATATATATATATATAGTATCACAAAATTCAGTACATTTTTTTCAAATCTCATCCCAGTGGGTTTTATTGGCATTTTTTTTGGAGGGCGGAAGGAAGGGGCTATATTGGCCTTCATTTATTGTGTTTTATCTTTAAATGCATATTGTAAACTCCATAAAAATTTTAATTTGATAAAATTTACTTAAAGTTCTTTTATATAACATTTTTGAGTCTTTATGCGTCTAATAGGAGTGAAAATTATGTTTTAGAGTTTATTTTACTGGCCTAACCATTTTTTTTAGATATTTGGTCTAAACCAGTGATCGAAGACCTTTCTTGGGCATTACTTAAAAATATATTTATGAAACGAATATAAAATATATTCATATACTTTTAAAATTGTAGCGTATAATTGTTTACGAATATTTTTCTGAAATTCACGTTAATTCGGAAAACAATAAGATTTACTGAATACATTATCTGAAGTTTACTGAATGCAATTTCAAGAAATCTTGATTAATAAAATAATAAAATTAAAAATTAACAGCATAAATTAAGATAATAATAAATTTAATAACAATATTAATAATCTTTCGGGAATAAATGAATGATTTTCATTGAAATATTCTATAATAGTTACAGAAACATTTTGTTCGCCTCCTCAGAAGAATCTTTGAATCTGTAATACTTTAAAAAAAAAAAAAAGAGACTTAGCCATTGTTCTGAAATTCCTTTTTTTTAATATTTTTGACCTAGAACATCTGCAATCAAACAAATATCCTATCCTTTATTTGAGAATATTTGGTCCATATATGTCACACTTTGTCAGTCAGAAATTTTTGGCTTGGAACACCTTTATTCTAAACCTGAGATATTGTCTTATATTTGGACAAATCTCTTATCCTATATTTGAGATATTTTGACCAAAGCTGGTATCATTTGTTTCGTAATATTTAAAAATCTTTGATAACAGTTAAATAAGTATAAAATTTTGTACTTTAATTTTTATTTTTAAAACTATATTTTTTCACTTTTAGTATAAATTTGCGTAAAAATTGTAAATAATTTTTTTAAAAACAATTAAGTAGATTTTATAATCATGTAGAATTAAATAAGTTACATAATATATTTTTTAAAAGTTCTCATTTTAACCCCTGTAAAGCTTGTTATTCTTTTTGCCTAATGTGCTTTTAAGTTTGCAAAAAAGATTCATACAACGAAAATTATTAAAGAAAGCTTAATATTTCGTTGTAGACATGAAAGTAAATAAGTATTTGTGGCTATACATCATCGTATATGAATATTTCTGTTATCTATGCTAAGTATAAAATGATACCATTAAGAAGCCTCCCTTTATAAAAACGTTGCCTTTCTCGTTAAAGAAAAAAATTCGATTATCTTTTGAAGTTTGGATATGAAGGATTTTCACAATTAAAAAATATAACAAAATCATTAGTAATATCGATATTTTGATTCTCAAATTTATCAGTTAATTATTCTATTCAATAACAACACTATTGATATATTCATGTACCGATTTAACATTTAAAAAATTTTATAACATAGGGCTGGAAATAATTAAGAACTGAAATGTAGAATCAAAATCGCATTTCATTGGAAGTCTAGTATTTTCCATTTGCCAGAATCACTTTCAGTGTATAAACGTATCTATTTTATAGTTTAATCGATTGCTAGTTTATTTTTCATTACTTCTATAATTTTCATTATCATTACTATAACATTGTAATCATTACTGGGAAACCTATCATAGGGTAAAAACACTACTAAGGAAACTACCACAAAACACTTTAATAATCCTTGTAGAAAATGACTTGAATTAAAATTATTTTTTTAACTTCTTAAAAACAGAGTTTAAGAAAAAGCTAAATTTCAATTGTAATTTCCTTTTTCTAAAATGGACCATATTTTTTGCCAAATATATAGTTGCAGTTTCAATAATTAGGAAAAGTAGATGATGACGATGATTAATTTGTTATTATCATTATTATTATTATTATTATTATTATTATTATTATTATTATTATTAATAGCAAGTGAGAGATCCAGGGTTCGAAGCCTGGTCGGAGTAGAGAAATTTGAGCAATTCTCTGATGCGTAATAATTGCACCCGCAAATTGTTTGCTGCAGCTAGAATCAAAATCAACATCCGGGATAGGCCTGGCCAGACAGTGGATATTTGCAGTCGGCAAGTGAAACCCTTGATTCATAGTCGGATGAACCTTCTGACAGGGCTTATAACCCTTCTTTGTGGCAGATTTTGATTTTTTTTTGTTGAGGAATTCGCAATGGATAAATTACGATGAGTCAACTATTTTTGTGGTGTATATAAAACTGATTTAACAGCACAATTCCTTTAGAAAAATTGAAAATTTTAGGAATTTTTAGTTAGAGATTTTCATCACTTATTAATTGGTATTATTTTGCATTTTTCCTAAATTTCATATAAAAATTAGAATTTGTAGTTTGAAAATACAGACAATAATTTTCAGGCCTTCTGTATTGTCATTTTAAATAACTACCATCAAGTGAATAAATGAAGGTATTAAATTTAATAAGGAGAAAAATAAAATATTTAGAAACTGGCTCTGGAAGGATTGAGATATTAATCTTAAGTTTAGAAAGTAGGAAAAAACTAAAGTTAAAACAAGGGTTGAATATTAAAATCTTAAGTTATTAATCTTAAAATATTAATCTTAAGTTTAGAAAGTAGAAAAAAACTGAAGTTAAAATAAGGGATGAATATTAAAATAGTTGATTTCGTTATTTTTAGAAATAGTTTACTAGTTTATTTAACTGGTTTTCAGTTATGTTTAAACTTTTTTCAAGCATTCAATATTAAAGGTGCTCAAAAACTCCATTTGATGAGATTTTAGGTGTTTCTCTGTAAAGAACGAACTATTCAAATGTTTTATTAACTA
>SEYY01003864.1:25000-27500 GCA_009176605.1 Armadillidium nasatum
TCAAATTCGGACCCAGGAAGGGTTATTAGACCTGTCAGTAAATTCATTCGAGGACGAACCAGTTGTTTCACTGACCACTGGCTGATCACGCCTATCAAGGATGCCGATTTTGATTCCGGCAGCAGCAAGCAATCCGCTGGTGTACTTTATTACGTATAAGTGGGTGGAGCTAAGCGCAAGAGAGAGAACTGCTCAAATTTCTTTACTTATATATATATATATATATATATATATATATATATATATATATATATATATATATATATATATATATATATATATATATATATATATATATATCAAGGATAGAGTGAAGTTTCGGCATCAGCAAAAACGACCGATACCAATCCGATACCGATATCAAAATGCTGCATGAAGGAAAACTAATGATTTCTATAGAAAGAGAGCTTATATCATATTTTAAATTTTATTATTATTATTTTATTATTATTATTATTATTATTATTATTATTATTATTATTATTATTATTATTATTATTATTATTATTATTATTATTATTATTATTATTATTATTATTATTATTGTTATTATATTATTATTATTATTATTATTATTATTATTATTATTATTATTATTATTATTATTATTATTATTATTATTATTATTATTATTATTATTATTATTATTATTATTATTATTATTATTAAATTATTATTTTATTTTAATTATTAAATTATTATTATATTATATATATATATATATATATATATATATATATATATATATATATATATATATATATATATATATATATATATATATATATATATATATATATATATATATATATATATATATATATATATAAGTTTCTTCCTAGGATATTCATGAAGGATCGAACCTCGAACTCTCACTACAGAAATCGATTGAATAATTAATTTAACAAATAGAAATCAAATATTAATTCAAATAAAAAGAAAAACGAGTTGTTAATTTACTGATTTATATATTTTTTATAATATTGTTGTCTCCAAGACTATGGAACCTGGGACTGGAACCGAAACTGGAACCGGAACTGGAACCCGAATCGGAACCGGAACTTTTATGAGATCCTGAGTCGGAACCATAGTTGTGGAAACGTGTAAGCAACGATTGTTACCGGTAAATATATTTTTAAAAAAGCGTACAAAACGTATCAATCTCAATTTTAATCACAAGTGTTAAAATATAACTAATAAATCGATGATAATAATAATTTATAAAAATTATATGAATATATTTACATAATTTGTAGAAAATGATTTCGAGTACAGTTTTATGAAGTCAATCAAGAAACCAAAAACATGACCGACAAGATTTTATTTTTCTTACATCATTAACTGAAACATGATAACTGTTGCATATGACGAAAGATTAACTTCTTTATTGACCTGGAACTACTTTCATTTTTGATAACAATTTTATCATCTCATTCACGTTATCTTGATATCCTTTGTTTAATCAATATATATATATATATATATATATATATATATATATATATATATATATATATATATATATATATATATATATATATATATATATATATATATATATATATATATATATATATATATATATATATATATATATATATATATATATATATATATATATATATATATATATATATATATATATATATATATATATATATATATATATATATATATATATATATATATATATATATATATATATATATATATATATATATATATATATATATATATATATATATATATATATATATATATATATATATATATATATTATATATATATATATCATATATATATATATATATATATATATATATATATATATATATATATATATATATATATATATATATATATAATATATATATATATATATATATATATATATATATATATATATATATATATATATATATATATATATATATATATATATATATATATATATATATATATATATATATATATATATATATATATATATATATATATATATATATATATATATATATATATATATATATATATATATATATATATATATATATATATATATATATATATATATATATATATATATATATATATATATATAGTGTGTGTGTGTAACTGTTTGCGTGGGTTCTAGTTGAATAACTTGAATTGTGTTTGTTGAGCAAGAATGAAGAACTACATGATACGGTAGATCGAAAAAAAAAAAAAACAAAATTGGTATATAAAATATGTCCAGTATACAGTACAAGCTGAGATTCCGATATATATATATATATATATATATATATATATATATATATATATATATATATATATATATATATATATATATATATATATATATATATATATATATATATATATATATATATAGTAAGGGCAACAGGACTAGCCACCCGCCATTGTGATTTCTCTGTTAACGGCTTGCAAAAACTCTATAACCAGCTTGGGGAACTATTGCTCCGAGAAGCATAATCTTCTGGAAAGCTCTGGGGGAGAG
>SEYY01003864.1:42500-45000 GCA_009176605.1 Armadillidium nasatum
AATAAAACTTTATTTACTCAAACACCAGAATGAAGGAAACAAACGATAAACCAAAGAAACTATGGGAAACTATTTCGTAAATTAATGTAAGAACATAAAAAAACAAATATCAACAAAGAATAAGAAAAATAAGTGACACTCAAACTATACCTAATATAAATGGAATATTCAAAAATCAAATTAATGCAAATTGGTAAATAAGAAAATAAGACCACAAATACTTAAGCGGTGGTTATAAAAAAAATAAAAAAACAAAAAAAAAAAACCCAGGTGCAATCAGTAATATCAATTGATAATAAAAATATATACACGAACGACAATAAAAACAAAAATTAGCTTTACTTATAAAGAAAAATAGATAAATAAAAATCAATACCCGAATTATCCATTTATATAATTTAAAAATCAATGGCTGTATTCAATAATTAGTTAATTTGCATATTTTATATTTTCACAATATTAAACTGGTATTCATCAATTTTGAGGAATTCAGAATTTTTAGGATTTACTCTTCATATTTGTCAAATGGTACCCTTGGACATAAAATCTTTAATTAGCAAATCCTTTTCTGTGGATTAAAAATAACTGCAAAAAAATCTTCGAAAATAAAAAAAATAAAAATAAATGCAGTCAGACTTTTGGGATAAAATATAAATAAGTAAATAAATAAATAAATATTTATATGGAAGAAATTTCACTCCTTTTCACTTCGAAAGTTAATCATAAACATTAAAAAAATAAAATATAATACAAAATAAAAAGATAAATAAATTAAAATCCATTGTGAAAAATAACTTTAAATAGAAAAAAAAATTTAATAATAATAATAATAATAATAATAATAATAATAATAATAATATAATAATAATAATAATAATAATAATAATAATAATAATAATAATAATAAATATAATAATAATAATAATAGTAAATATTCTGCAATCTTAAGAAAGAAAGTATAAGAATTGCAGAAGCAAGACATGAAAGAGGTATTTCATTCTTTAAGTTAAAAAAAACAAAAAAAAAAAAAAAAAAAAAAACTGAACAAGCTCAAAACTAAATACTTCTTTAGAACCTGAAAGTAACTTGATTAATTTCTCTGGAAAATAAATGAGCAATCTGTGTAGTCAAATTGAAATGCTATAAAAGGAATCAAACGTAAAATTGAAAAAATGTCATCAAATTCAAGTGTACTGTCAAGCTCAGGTTAAAAAATTTTAATATAGTTTCTCTAGCAAGAAAAAACTCAACAGAATAAGAAAAAAAAAGATAACAAAAAGTTGATAGGAAAGGCAGACAAGAAGATAATAAAAACAGAAGAAAAAAAACCTTTGAATTATTGTCTTTGTCGAAGATAGCAAAAAAAAAAAAAAAAAAAAAAAAATTTAAAAAAAACAAAAATAAAAATTAAATAATAATAAAAAAAATAATAATAATAATAATAATAATAATAATAATAATAATAATAATAATAATAATAATAATAATAATAATAATAATAATAATAATAATAATAATAATAATAATAATAATAATAATAATAATAATAATAATATATAATATATAATAATATAATAATAATAATAATAATATAATAATAATAAATAATAATAATAATAATAATAATAATAATAATAATAATAATAATAATAATCTGATCATTATTATCATTCAATAATTTTACAGTATATAAAAGAAAAAATTCCTTTTAGTTTTTTTCGACATTTATTGATAAGTTGCAGTGACGCTAAATAGTAAAACAATTGGATTCATATCTACAATTTAAAAAATTTAATTTTTAATATGGTTTAAATGTTTCTTCCATTGCGTATATGTGACTGTTTAATCTGATTTACTTTGAGCATTTAAGTGTTCCTATTCCTTTTACTAATGTTTCAAACATTAATTACAATAAATGTCATTAAATTATAAAAATGAAATTTGACCTAGGAATAAATTATCTTTTAAAAAATCAGTTTTAATTTTTACTTGCAAAATAAACTAAGTAAATGAATTTATTTTAACAGCACATACATTTGAAATTCATTTACTCATTTACTTCATTTTTTCAGAAATGTATTTAATGATTAGAATTAATTGTAATATAAAACTCTCTAGTCCTATATCTCTTCATATAAGGAGATCTCTTTTGAAACGTCTCTCCAGAGCTATTTCTTTTCTCTTTGCGTTCTCTAACCACAACACAAAGCCTCATTATCCACTCTTATGTGTACTTTGCTGGTAAAGTTTGGAACTCTATCTTCTCTTATTTCCGGATAACTATCTCGATGTTTAATCTCGATAGATGTTTGTTAATCTGTTGTGTGTTTATCTCAAAAGTTTACTTTTCCCGATAAAAGATTTTCCAACTATCAAAGATCACATTTTAAGCTTCAAAAATTTTACCACCTTAAACCGTTGCATTCTACTTTGCCTAGGTTTGGTTAGGTCAGGTATATTTTTTAAAATTCAAAGTGTCCTCTAAATTTATATATATATA
>SEYY01003864.1:57500-62500 GCA_009176605.1 Armadillidium nasatum
TAACTTAGCAAACTTCGTCATTCGTCTGTCTATGCACCTCAACATTCCTTTCACGAAATGTAAAACATTTAAAACTTGAAAATTTTGAGAAAGCTTTACTTGCAAGGGTGAAAATATAAAGGTAGTTCAAATCGTTGGGTTATAATTATAATTATATATATATATATATATATATATATATATATATATATATATATATATATATATATATATATATATATATTATATATATATATATATATATATATATATATATATATATATATATATATATATATATATATATATATATATATATATATATTATATATATATATATATATATATATATATATACATATATATATATATATATATATATATAATATATCATTCATATATATATATATATATATATATATATATATATATATATATATATATATATATATATAAAATATTTTTATTAAATCTATCTCCCTCTTTCTCCCACTCTTTCCCTGTCTCTGTCTGTCTGTTCTTTCTACCTGTCTGCCTCTCACTCACTCTCTCTCTCTCTCTCTCTCTCTCTCTCTCTCTCTCTCTCTCTCTCTCTCTCTCTCTCTCTCTCTCTCTCTCTCTCTCTCGCAACTTATTCAGCCTTACCTAAATAATACTCCTTCTCTTATAAGTTCTTTAGAAAATTTTAGCGTATGAGAATAAAGAACATCTGTGTCTGCCGAACCGTGTATTATGTACAAACTTTTGTTAAAATAATCCATTCCTCTTCTTAATAAAGTACTGTCTTCGTATCCCCGGAAATTTCCACCAGGAACCACTCTGGCGGTTCCCATAAACTTCTCACTGTAATATGATGCTGAAATATATGGACATTTATTATTTTTATTATTATTATTATTATTATTATTATTATTATTATTATTATTATTATTATTATTATTATTATTATTATTATTATTATTATTATTATTATTATTATTATTATTATTATTATTATTATTATTAGTAGTAGTAGTAGTAGTAGTAGTAGTAGTAGTAGTAGTATGAAACTTTGCTATAGTATAAAAGGGAAGTTTGAATTCTTTAATAATTTAAGATTTCCAATATAAAGAAAATCCACTGCTTGACCTCTGTTAAACTTACCATAATTCATCCAATCAGTTATTGGATTAATTGCTGCTGTACATGCTATAACCCCGTGCTTATCGCAAGACAACATTCGAAGAGCGTTATAACCTCCATGTCCTTTCCCCAACACTCCTATCCTTTTCTCGTCAACTAAATCAAAATTTTCACCCAGATATCTGTGACATAAATCGAAAAAATGTTTCAAATATATTTAATTTATATATTCTATATGTAAAGACAATGAAAAAGAAACTGGAATGATAAAAAAAAATATAACTGAGACCAAAACATTCATAAAGAATATAATACCACAAGTGAAATCATCCTAAATAAATTTTGTTTATTTTTTGGTAGCATCAATCGAACAATCGAACAATCGAACAATAGAACAATCGAACATCGATTCTTTTTGCTATCATATTATATGTTTGTTAGTGACAAATATTGTGTACATATTGTAACACTTCAATGCAGTTATATGTGAACAAAGTGCATATTGTGTACATATTGTGTACATATTGTAACACTCCAATGCAGTTATATGTGAACAAAGTGCATATTGTGTACATATTGTGTACGTATTGTAACACTCCAATGCAGTTATATGTGAACAAAGTGCAGATTGTGTACATATTGTGTACGTATTGTAACACTCCTATGCAGTTAAATGTGAACACTGGCATACAGTTGAATACATACTTTGCAATTGACAAGTGATCAAGAGCTTCATAATGTCCTAAATTCCACGCTGGCTGATATTCTCTGCTTAATTCTTCACCACCAGAACCCCTAACATCCATGAGTACAACGACCCAGGATCTGGTGGCAATTATTAAGTATATAAATATTTGTACAAAAACAGTAAATAAGTGATTATTGAATAATATAAATAATAAAAGAATAAATTTATAAATAAATGAATTATTAGTTATTAAATAGGATTATTCATAGAAATGAAGTAGTTAAATGAATAAATAAGTAAACAAATATATAAATAAATAATAATAATAAAAAGTAAATAAACATTGTAGCATTTTCTATATCGTAAGAACCTTTAATTAGCTGTATTCTATGGTTTTTTTCGGTCACAAAAATTTGGCAAAATATTTCCTTTAGAATTAAAATAAGTATCATTAAGTATCTTGAAATTTATTGAATTACATTCCACAAGAATCTTAATTCCCAAAAACTCACTTATTAGAAGCTAAATACGTGGCAAAATCAGCACCCCATTTGTAATTGACAACTTGCTCTCCTGGAATGCCACTCACGAAAATGATTGTTGGATGTTGAACACCTTCATTCTCAATCACTTCCGGGGGGATAAGCATTCTTATCTGTGGACAAAGAAGTGGCTGTAAGTCTTACTATTTCTTCACCACTTATTTATGGAAGCACACAAAAGTATTACGATTTCCTAAGACTGAAGAGATTTTGTAAGAGTTACACAACAAGTTTGGATGACAATACAGGATGAAAATGAAAAACTAGAAATCTATTTAACTGCTAACTCAGAGAAGAAATTCATTAGTTTAAATACCGAATAATTTCATCACTAAGATTAATCTCCATAATGTTCATAAGATTAGTAAAACACTAACTAATAGTCATACTTGCAGATACGATTCAAATTAATTTAATAGTCAAATAAAATTGATTAATTAAATTGATTATCTTAGTTTTGGACATTTTTTAAGCATGTTGTTACTACCACTCGTGGGCAAGTTCCTTTTCTAGGAAAGGCATTATTAAAAAAATTAAAGGAAACCTCCCCAATCTCAAGACTAACGCAAATTGAGCACAGATGGAGGCTTTAAAGAGAGAGAAAGATTAAAAACAGCAGGAAAATCAGAAAATGGTGAAGAGTTCCATAGAACAGAGGTGACTGAAAAGAAGGAGGTAGCACAACGAGCAAGGCTGGAGTTTGCAATACTAACACAGTAAGACACCTCTTATGCTACGAGGACGAAAGATCAACACCATCGAACAGCTATAGGAAAAAAACAGTGCACCAACGTCACGTTGTAGAGACATAGGGTTAAAGAAGTTTGAAAATAGTGGACAGTTTATTACTCTTTCAGCTTTAGACTCAACTCTGTCCAAAAGAAGGGTGAAACCGGAGCCCCCCCTAATATGTGAGAGCAGTATTACATGCAGGGGCGAATAAGACCCCTATATATTTGGAATAATTGTTCAAAAGCAAAAAATCCGGCAACCTGAACAGAACCCCGATCTTCTTTGGAGTCACCTTGGCAGCCATTGTGATATGAAGTTTCCAAGAAAATTTGTTTTATATATTCAGGCCAAAAATGTGTATGTTATTCACAGACGGAAGACCCGCCGAAGGAGATAGGAAAGTCCGGTGGTGTTTTAAAAAGGGAGATGTGAAAAAGTTGAGTTTTTAAAAAGTTAATTTCACAAGGTTGCTGTGGCCCCATTGAGAAATCCCATCCAGATCAGGCAAATATGGAATCAGAAAGATGAAGATGAGGAGGCTACTCTAGAAGCAAAAGAGGGAGCAGATTGGAGTGGAAAAATGGATAGTAGAGTCGTTGGCATAAGAATGAAAAGAGTTTGAAGTGCAGTTAAGGAGATCGATGATGAAAAGTAGGAATAGAGTAGAAGATAAAACTGTAACCCTAAGGAACCCCACAATTGGTGAAGAAAGAAAAAGAAGTCGCTTAATCAACAAGTGCTGATACTGAGCGATTTGAGAGAAAACTAGACATGAGTAAGCAAAAGGGAAGGAGGAAACCGGAAGTAAGGAAGCTTAGAGAGCAGTGACTCATCCGGTCAAAAGTTTTGGAAATGTCAAGTGCCACCTCACAAGACTCCCCATAGCCCCTAAGAACAGAGACCATAGATAAGTAAGATAAGAAAAAGTGCCACCGATAGACCTCAAGCGTTGAAAGCTACACTGGTGATTTGAAAGAAGGGAATAAGGTTCCAAATGATCTAGAAAAGGAGAGTTAAAAATATTTTCAAAGACATTACATAGAATACAGGTGAAGAGCTATTAAACGATAGTTAGAAGGTCCAGAGCGGCTACATTTCTTCGGGAGCAGTGAAGAAAAGTTTTGGTGTGCGTGAATACTTGCGAAAATGACAAGAGTCAAAGTGTAGAAAGAAAATTTTTTACTGCTTTTTGCGAGGCTTCGAAAATAAAAGATATAAGGAAAAGGTGAATGTGAGTAATAATTTAGGTTTACGAGATCCAGTAATTATCACGGATGTGGATTGTAGAGTCACATTATCAATCAATAAACTTGAAGTTGGAGCAGGAGGAGAAACCATATCTTTTAAAGATACGTAACAGGAGGAAAACCAAGATCTTTATATAGAAAGTATAGCATTAATTTGGGGAAAAATAAAAGAATGCATAATAGGAAAAAAAAATATTTAACAATAATGAAAACATCGAAGTAACATTGCTTACCCTTGCAACAAAGTCACCCTCTAATTTAAGCTCGAAATCCTTCTGTTGAGGCCAAGCCATTTGATCGCTTAATTCTTGTGTCGAATCATAAAGTTCGACTCCGTGAAGAATTTGCTCTTCGGAAATGGAATATAAAATTGTGTGAGGAACTGAGGGGCCTTTGCAATAAAGAAGAATCTGTAATATATATATATATATATATATATATATATATATATATATATATATATATATATATATATATATATATATATATATATATATATATATATATATATATATATATATATATATATATAGTTATATAGTTATATAGTTATATATTATATATATTATATATATATATATATATATATATATATATATATATATATATATATATATATATATATATATATATATATATATATATATATATATATATATATATATATATATATATATATATATATATATA
>SEYY01003864.1:67500-70522 GCA_009176605.1 Armadillidium nasatum
TAAGGTAATATATATATATATATATATATATATATATATATATATATATATATATATATATATATATATATATATATATATATATATATATATATATATATATATATAAGAAGCAAAATAGTAGAAAATGCAAAATTGTATTATTATTATTATTATTATTATTATTATTATTATTATTATTATTATTATTATTATTATTATTATATATATTATTATTATTATTATTATTATTATTATTATTATTATTATTATTATTATTATTATTATTATTATTATTATTATTATTATTTATTATTGTTACAATTATTATTTTTATTATTATTATTATTATTATTATTATTATTATTATCATTATTATTATTATTATTATTATCATTATTATTATTATAGAAAATCCAACTAATTACAAGCTAAGAAAATTGAAAACCTAAAATAAAAATCATTGCAATTACCAGTAACTATTAAGTTACATATGAGCAATTTCTTCTTGGCATTTCTACAAGCTACATTTCGAATTAAAAAGGTAACAACAAATAAAAACGTAACAACAAATCAAAACGTAACAACAAACCAAAACGTAACAACAAACCACACTCTAACTGACTCGTCTTTCACACGGGTTGGAGGTTTTAAATCTTTCTTTTCTATTTCGTCTGTGGTGGAAAGGTTTTCCAATTTTATTACCCATAATGTTGCCACTGGGTTTGCAGTATCAACCTGTTTAAAAAGTTTCTTAGTTTATATATATATATATATATATATATATATATATATATATATATATATATATATATATATATATATATATATATATATATATATATATATATATATATATATATATATATATATATATATATATATATATATATATATATATATATATATATATATATATATATATATATATATATATATATATATATATATATATATATATATATATATATATATATATATATATATATATATATATATATATATATATTATATATAATATATATATATATATATATAATTATATATTTATATATATAATTTATATATATATTTTAATATAATAAGATATTTGATTTAGTGTTTAAATAGTTTTATGAAATCGGAAAAATATTAATAATAATTAATTAAAAATATAATACATATATATATTAATGCAGTCTAAAATTTAAAAAAAAAAATCTCATGAAAATATAAAATAATCATTTTAAGCTAAAAAAAATAAAATAAAAAAAAAATCTAAAAAATAAATAAAAATACATAAATAAATGAATATATAATAAAAAAACATTAAGTAAAATAGATATTGTTTTTTTTTTATATTAGATATTAGTGCATGTGTGTGTGTATGTGTTTGTGTTTACACTATGATAACCATCTTCAAAAAGTCTTTTCGAAAACCATATTTAAAACAGTATCTTTAAATTTTTCCAATAAAATTCAATCTCCATTCTCATATATATATATATATATATATATATATATATATATATATATATATATATATATATATATATATATATATATATATATATATATATATATATATATATATATATATATATATATATATATATATATATATATATATATATATATATATATATATATATATATATATATAATATATATATATATATATATATATATATATATATATATATATATATATATATATATATATATATATATATATATATATATATATATATATATATATATATATATATATATATATATATATATATATATATATATATATATATATATATATATATATATATATATATACCCCCCCATAAATCAAAATAAAATTCTAATGTATCTTTTTGAGCTGTTGCTTCCCTTTTTTTATGAGGATGAAAACAATATCCATTCCAATATCCAAGTTTTGTTTTGCTTTCCTTATCGAATGAAATTTTGAACTCGATATTGATTTAGGGGCAACGGACCCTTTTCTTCGGGCTAATCGAACGAAATTCGGGTTTTCAGATAAGAACGATTTTTTTCTGTTGTTGTTATCGTTGTTGTTTATGCAATATTTAGTATTATTGTTGTTGTTGTTGTTGTTGCTGCTTTGATGTCACTCTTGATGTTGTTGTTGTTATTATTGCTGCTGTTGATGTTGTTATTAGTGTTATTGTTACTGCTGATGATGTTGATGTTGCTCTTGATGTTGGTGTTGACGTTGTTGTTAATATTGTTGACGTTGATGTTATATTTATCATTGTTGGCGTTAATGTTGTTAATATTTTCTTTCTGTCGTTTTTGTTGTCTTTATTGCTATTGCTGTGATGTGGTCCCTACACTGAGCTATTTATTATCCTTGAAATAAAGAACACATACTTTAAAATTATTATTATTATTATTATTATTATTATTATTATTATTATTATTATTATTATTTATTATTTTTATTATTTTATTATTTTTTATTAGTTTTTAATATTAATTATTTATTTATATTATTTCTATTATTATTATTTTAATTATATTATTATTATTATTATTATTATTATTATTATTATTATTATTATTATTATTATTATTATTATTATTATTATTATTATTATTATTATTATTATTATTAATTATTATTATATTATTATTGTATTATTATTATTTAATATTTAATTTTATTAATTTTTTAATTTGTAATTTTTTTCATTTAAATTTTGAGGTTTGTGTTTTTTTTTTAATGTACTGCTATTATTAATATTGTATCTTAGTAGAATAGGACCTACTGAAACACTGTATATAATCTGTAATTGTACTTCTGAAATAAAATATTGAAATTGAAAATTGAAATTCTGTTATTGTCTCTAGTAAGGATATTGTTACTTCCTTTTATTCTCTTATTGTTGTTTCTACCAGTTTTGCTGTAATTTTTGTTGTCATTGCCATTGTTGTTGTATTTTTTGTAGTTTGGTTTCTATATTCGGGAATCATTTTTTGGGATGCCACCAATATAATAATAGAAAAATGTATTTATATTTATTTTCATTATTAAAACAAGATGATTGAC
>SEYY01003865.1:0-20000 GCA_009176605.1 Armadillidium nasatum
TGAATTAATGAAGAATATTTTGGGATTGCATTTGTTAAAATTCTACCTCCTCAAGATTTAAATATCCCTGTACTACCTGTGAGGAACGACAAGAAGCTAATGTTTCCTCTTTGTGTGCTATGTGCAAAAGAGAACTGTCAGAAATGTGTGCATAACGAAAATGAAAGATCTATTGAAGGTGTGTTCACTACGCCCGAGATCCAGCTAGCTCTCGCTATGGGATACAAAATTCTCAAAGTTTATGAAGTATGGTCTTTTAAAGAAAAGGAGTATCTTTTTGAGGAGTATGTTAATTACTTCTTAAAGATTAAAACTGAAGCCTCGGGCATTCCTGCAGGAATTCGTGAAGACGATCCGGACTTTATGGAAAAGTTAAAAGAGTTCGTACGCCTTTTCAAAGAAAAGGAAGGTGTCGAACTTGATATTAATAACATCAAGAAGAATCCTGGCATGCGTTTCATAGCGAAACTGTGTCTAAACAGCCTATGGGGTAAATTCGCATAAAATTGTCCTGTTCACGAGGACAAGATATGCTCTAGTGACAAAGAAGTATGGGATCTCATCAACCAGAGCGATATTGAAGTCACTCAAGTAATCCCAATTGGTTCGAAATATGTTGTAACGACTGTGAAAAATGAACTGTCTGTTCGTTCTTCAAAGGTTACAAACATCCCCTTAGCCTCTTTCACCACTATGTATGCACGAATAAAATTATATGAATTACTAAATAGAGTGAAACACAGAGGCTTTGTATTGTGATACAGACTTCGTGTATTTTTGTTACTGGTGAAAATGATGAAGTTCCCGAGACAGGAAACTTTTTAGGCGAGCTTACAGACGAACTTAATGATTATGGAAATGGGGCTTGGGGTGAATCCTTTGTATGTACTGGTCCAAAATCCTATGCTGTTAGAATAAGAACATGGAGATGGAGTTATAAAACATATTGTTAAAGCCAAAAGGTCTCACTATTAATGAAGAAACAACAGACACTTATTAGTTTCAAAAACCTGCTTGGATTTAACTCTTGAAAGATGTTCTGAAAAAGATACCTATCATGACGAATCTTTGTACAATGACATCAAAGACTCTGACGTCACTGTAAAGGTCATGAACGAAATACAAATAGAAAAAGTAGATGAAGACAATGATGAATTACCCCGAAAGGTCCCCATCGGGAATAAATGATTTATCATCTCATAATTATAAATTAAACGGTAGTAATGGCGAAAGAATGTATCATAATGTGCCTAATACAAAGTATCAACCTGGAAAGTTAGGTGGAGTTAATCTTGTGACAAGCTCAAAGAAGATGAGATTCACTGGTAACAAGCGTATTTTTGTTAAAAATTCATGTAGAACAGTCCCTTATGGCTTCAAGGGTCATATATTACCTTTGTAATATATATATATATATATATATATATATATATATATATATATATATATATATATATATATATATATATATATATATAAAATATGTATGTTTATTCTTTTATTTTAAATGAGCTATATAAATAAATATTTTTTTTATTGTCCTTATTATTGATTTATTTATGTGTATACATTTTTATAATACGTGTGTGCCTGTAATATTCACTCGAATTAAAAATACTTTAAAATACTTGAAGAAAAATACTTGAAAAATAATGCTTGTAGTAAAAAATATTATTTATGGCTTTGTGTCTCCTGACGCTCAAAATGGTAGAAAAGTCCCGTGACTCCGGCACAGCAAAGAAAAATAGTTAAAAAGATAATACTTAGGAAAATAGTTATTTAAAACTTAGAGTTTACCTTCAAATGGCGAGGCTGCTGATTTTAATTTCTTGTAAAACGTCATGGAAAGAGGAACCATCACGCTCTAAGGAATTTATGTCTCCGAACCCTTATAGGATGGGTTCTACCACTCTTGAGGAACATCCTTGTTCCGAAACCTATATAGGATGGGCCCCACACCCACCCGCTCCACTTGAGTAACATCCCTGTTCCGAAAACTCTTAAAGGATTCCATCAGTATCCTGGAAAAAAATTCCAGAGTTCTTACACCAGGAAAAAAGTATGGTTAATGTGATTTCACAGGAAAGGCCATGAAAAGCGAAGTGGGTGATAGGGCTACGCCAAACCTTAAAAGTAGGACCAATAACCTCCCATAAAGGGTTTAGAAGGTCCCTTAGTAAAGTTTTTTGCTCAAAAAACTTCACGAAAGAGAGTGGGACTTGAAGAATCTACAGAAAACTCCAGATGTTGTAGTGTCTCTGGTTTGAATTCCAGGTAAATCTTTTCTGTAGAATTCCGTTAAAAAAAACAAAAACAAAAAAAACAAAAGGACTCAGAAAAGAGCCTGAGGTGAATTCCTTTGAAATTCCCGTCAAAACAGTTCAGCAGGAAAGAACGTGTGTCTCTCGGGTAAGCGGCGGTCCTACCACTTACCCTCAAATGCCTCTCTAATTTACGTTAAGCTTATCTTCAGTAGATATTTCCATATACTATATATATATTATATATATATATATATATATATATATATATATATATATATATATATATATATATATATATATATATATATATATATATATATATATATATATTAAATATTTTTTTTTTTTTTTTTATTTTATTTGTTTTTTTTTGGTTAAATTAAATTTTATTTTTTTTATGATTCTCAATAGTGTCTCCACAAATCCGTAGAGTTAAAAAATCAAGGAGGTAAGTTAAAATTACTAATATGTTTTATGCAATAGAATTCAATAAATCTATTCATGATTTTTATTCTAGAGATAAAACCAAAGGTTACTTTGTCCTAGCCTATGGAATGCTGCGCCGTGATATATAAAAATATGACATTACTAGTGTTACAGCGTCTAACTTTGGCCTTGTTTTGGGAAATACGCACTTGAAGAGTTTTAATGGTCCTCCCATAGTATGCCTTTTAACATTGCTACATGGCAATCTATACACTCGCCTCTATCTTTTAGACATTTGCAGTATTATTTAAAATTAATGCAGAAGACAAAGTATCAGGAAAGTAAAACAAGAGATGTATGTAAATTTTTTATTTTTTATTTTTTTTCAGTAAATTTTTCATTTTATTTTCATATGGAAAACCATTATATTTTTAGGTGGATTTGGTTGTTGTGTATCATTACCTTCATAGAAACGAGAAAAGGCCTTAAGGTGCCGCTTATAGATATATTCTTGCGTATAGCAGTGAGTCAAAACTGTGTCATAAACGAAAGATATTTTTCATCTATGTATAGGGAGTCTGTAAGATATAATGATCGGGAAAAGAATTAAATATCATATTTTATTTTAATGTAATTAGGATGATCTGATAATGCGTGCAGTAATTGGTTTCGGGAGTCAGGTTTTCAAATTTTAACTGCTTTGTAATATGGAGAGATTCAAAAATGAAACTTTATTGTTAATTTGTGTTTTATGTAAATTTCATGGAATGAGTCAATTCTTTCATCTGCGTTAAATTTGCTGTATAGGGAAGTCTTGTGGAAAACGACATAACGGCACCAAAATTTTATATTTTGATATAAAAGTGTATTAGCAATCAATTTTGTTTTGTAAACTCCATGAAGAAATGAGCGGTGACTGGTTGTAAACTATTACCCAACCTCGTACTGAAAATCTGTGTACAGTATTTATTGTTGAATGTAAAAACACTTTGTTTCAGGCATATTTCTATTAATTGAAAGAGATTGTTAATGGGGATAGGTAATTCTGTATTTAATAATATTATTGCTAAAAATTCAAGGAATTGTGGTATAGGTAGTACGTTGGTAAAAAATATATAATAATTGCAACATCGAGCTAACTATTATATGGTTTATAGGAATTTTTTTGCCGATTTTTTCTTTAAAATGTAAGGCGTTTTTATGTGATGATCATGATATAGTATCGAGTAAGGGAGCAAAGATTTTTGTGAGCCATTTGGTTATCTTTACGAAATAATCAACCCATTAATGGGTTATTCGAAGTTTTGGTATGCCGTAAAAGTATGGCAATGAATGATTGCCAACTATCAACTGTTTATATGTATGGGTAGGGAGCAGAATTTTTGTGATTTTCAACATAATATGTTTCTGAATTAAGAGGATTACTAGTTAACTTGTCACCGATTATCTGTTCGGCCTTACCTATATAGTCACGGTAATTCATAATAACAATTCTCGCTCCTTTATCTGTGGGTCTCATTATTATTTTTCTTTTTCTTCAAACCGATTATGGCTTTTTGTAGGTGCAGTGGAAATTGGGAATAATTATTTTGTATTTTTTTTCTTGTAATTTATGGTATTAAATATTTATTTTTTACCAAATGAGAATAAAATTAGCATTTTTCTATTTTTGATAGTTTATATTATATATATATATATATATATATATATATAATATATATATATATATATATATATATATATATATATATATATATATATATATATATATAATATATATATATATATATATATAGGGGAAGCGAAAAATTCGAAATCACCTCGACTATATCCTATACCAATTTGGAAGATGCCTTAAAGAAGAAACTAACTTCTGTTAGAAAAGCAGAAGGAAATTTTCACCAAGCAATCGATTCTTCGAAGATTGAGCTATGTTTCTTAATCACTAAGGTTAATTTTGCTCGGTTTCATTCAAAGTGTATTGTTTCTTAGACTTTGTTATTATTATTATTATTTTATTATTATATTATTATTATTATTATTAATATATTATTTTATTATTATTATTATTATTATTATTATTATTATATATATATATATTTATATATATATATATATATATATATTATATATATATATTATATATATAATTATATATATATATATATATATATATATATATATATATATATATATATATATATATATATATATATATATATATTATATATATATATATATATATATATATAATAATAATAATAATAATAATAATAATAATAATAATAATAAATAATTCAATTCAATTCAAATGAAAATTTTTTATTCATTGAACGTACATAATAATAATAATAATAATAATAATAATAATAATAATAATCTCAGAAATGGCCGTAACCTTGAAAGAAACCGAACATAAACTAACCTTAGCGATTAAGTTCAATCTTGGAAGAATCTTTTGCTTGGAGAAAATTTCCTTCTTCTCTAACAGAAATTAGTTTCTTCTTTTAAACGTATCTTCCAAATTGGTGTAGGATATATTCGAGACGATGTCGAATTTTTCGGTTCCTTCTTTTCCCTGTTAAGATGGATTTAGAATCTAATAGATGATTTAGATTTGACTTCTACTTCAGAATCTTTAATTCACGCTCAGAGAAAAAGAAAGTAAAAACGTTGGTTGCGAAAAAAAAAGGGAAAGGTTTCTTTTAGGTTGGAATGAACTACATTGGAACGAACTACATCACCCTTCACGATGAAGATAGTTTGCATTTGCAAATTGGAAAATATCACGGAAACAAATAAGAGCATTTCAGTGTTTGATATGGTTACCTTCCGACATATATATATATATATATATATATATATATATATATATATATATATATATATATATATATATATATATATATTATATATATATAATATAATATACCATGGAAACCAGTGTTGATGTTTGAAAAATGTAACTACTACTTCAACTACTTCAACTACTTCTATTACTAAAAATACTACTACTACTACTACTACAATTATGATTATAATAATACCAAGATGAAACTACGAAGACAAGCACTGAACTTTTAATCTTCCCTCGAAGTGACTTTCTCCACTTCAAGGCTTCTTAAAGAGTGCAAAATTTAAACAGAAAAAGTAACTTTTAAGTACAGTATATTTACTCTTAAGTAGTGATTATAGTTTAAACGGTTGTATTGGTTATACATTTGAATTATATGTGTACTGTGATACCCTGTAAAGATGTCTCTAGGAAATACCTCGGTGTTAGTATCCCATAAATATCTCATAGAAACAAATAAAAGCATTTCAGTGTTTGATATGGTTACCTTCCGATATATATATATATATATATATATATATATATAGTATATATATATATATATATATATAAAATATATATATATATATAATGTATTTAAAGTGTGTATTTGTTGTGTTATTTGAGATAAAATAGACGCTCTCATGGAAACAAGTGTTGATGTTTGAAAAATGTAACTTCCACCTCGACTACTTCTATTACTAAAAATGCTACTACTACTACTACTTATGATATATAATAATAATAATAATAATAATAATAATAATAATAATAATAATAATAATAATAATAATAATAATAATAATAATAATAATATATAATAATAATAATAATAATAATAATAATAATAATAATAATAATAATAATAATAATAATAATAATAATAATAATTAAAATAAAGTCTGAATAGGAAACATACCAAGAGGTTTGAAAAGAGAAAATAAGTATACATTTGTGTGTTTGTATATGCTGTCTTATTTATGATGACCAAGGAGATCGGTAGGAACATGTATGCAAAAATAAAAAATGTTAACTGATGCTGTAAAAACCATGATAATAATTATAAAACTACTACTTCTACTACTAATACCAATAATCAATAATTTTATTAATAATAATAATATTGATAATAATAATGATAATAAATATAAATTCAATTTCAATTTTCAATATTTTATTCAGAAGTACAATTACACATTAAACAGTGCTTCAGTAGGTCCTATTCTATTAGATACAATAATAATAATTGGTTAACTGCACTTTACTCTGAAAAGGGGCTACTAAGGGGATAAACATTGGTTTCTATTGAACCCCAAAGTTTAGTTGATAAATAATTCATCAATATATTTTAATAACCATTAAGATACAAATATGATGCATATAATATAATGAGCAATAATAAGTAAAGTAGTAGCTATAATAATAATAGTAATAATAAAAGCTAATAACAATAATACTATTATTACTAATTAATAGTATAATTAATAAAATATAATAATTAACAATAATAATAATAAAATAATAATAATAATAATAATAACAATTAATAACAATAATAATAATAATAAATAATAAAAATAATAATAATAATAATAATAATAATAATAATAATAATAATAATAATAATAATAATAACAATAATATTAATAACAATAGTAATTATAATTATAATAAATACCATCTGCAGCAGTAATACTAGAAAAATAGTACAACATTACTGTTAGTGTATGATGTCGCTAGAATTATAGGATTTTCTACCTCATATATAATAATAATAGTAATAATAATGCTAATAATAAAACTAATAATGATAATAACAATAATAGAAATAACAGCATTAATGATAAAAATACTAATAAAATAAATAACAATAATAAAAAATAAAAAAAAAAAAAAAAAAAAAAAAAAAAAAAAAAAAAAAAAAAAAATAATAATAATAGTAATAATAAAAGCTAATAATAATAACACTACTACTAATAATAATAATAATAATAATAATAATAATAATAATAGTAGTAATTATAATAGTAGCTAATAAGGGTAACAACAATAATGAAATTAACGACAACAATAATAATAATAATAATAATATATAATAAATAATAATAATAATAATAATAATAATAATAATAATAATAATAATAATAATAATAATAATAATAACAATAATAATAATAATAATAATATATAATAATATATAATAATATTATAATTATAATAAATACCGTCTGCAGCAGTAATATTAGAAAAATAGTACAATATTACTGTAAGTTTATGATGTTGCTAGAATTGTAGGATTATCTACCGCATACATAATAATGATTGTGATAATAATGATAATAATAAAACTAATAATGATAATAATAACAAAAATAGAAATAATACCATTAATGATAACAATACTAATAAAAACAGTGCTACTAAAAACAATAATACAGTAATAAAATAATAATAATAATAATAATAATAATAATAATAATAATAATAATAATAATAATAATAATAATAATAATAATAAAAATAATAATAATTTTAAAGTATGCGTTCTTTATTTCAAGGATAATAAATAGCTCAGTGTAATGACCATAATGGTTGATTTAAGGTTTATCTTTGTGGTTAGCCTCTGAATGTTTGGGTACTGAACCTTTCTCTCCCAAGGCATATAGTTTAAAGTCGGCAGCAGAAGTCGGAAAGAAAAGTAAATAAATAAATAAAAAATAATAATAATTAACAATGGTAAAGAAATAATACTAAGAGTAACAATGTGTGAAATATATCAGTAATAATAATAATATAATAATAATAATAGTAATAATAATAATAATAATATAATATATAAAGTTTTATAATAATTATTATTATTATTAATTATTAATAATAATAATAATAATAATAATAATAATAATAATAATAATAATATATAATAATATAATAATAATAATAATAATAATAATAATAATAATAATATAATAATAATAATAATAATAATAATAATAATAATAATAATAATAATAATAATAATAATAATAATAATAATAATAATAAAACCTTGATTGAGACTGTGGTAATTAATACTAATTTATATAATTCTTTTTGATTTTGTGGATAAATTCTTTTAATGATGTTTCATTTTTCAGTTCCGTTGGTAGCTCGCTAAACAGCATTGCTGATTTATAGGTCACAGATTTCCTAGACTTTTCTAATCGATAAGACAGGGGATTAATATCCGAGTTATTTACTAGGTTTAAAAGCAATAGCTCTTCGATTTTGGTTGTAGGGAAATATAGATACTAAAAAATTGAAGCGTTATTGTTTAAAATTTTATGCTTTTGTTTTAAAAGTGATAGATTTAGTAAGTCATGAAACCGCAAGATTTTAAGTTTTTTAAATAAAGGGGCTGTATGGTCATAGAGGCGGCTAGAGCTTAATAAACGAATGAAGCGCTTTTGCATCGTAAAAATCGATTGAATAACTGAGTTACTAGCAATGTCGTCGATTGGGGGGCAGTATAATAAGTGTGTATGTATTTGAGCGTAATATATCTTTTTTAATATTTGTAAGGGGAGGGATTTGACTAGTTTGACTAGTATATACATATATTTCGCTAATTTATTGACTAGTTGTTTAAAATGCTCTTTAAATATTAAATTCTCTTTAAATATTACTCCTAGTATTTTTACATTAGTGGCTCTTCAGTATTAAATTTAAACGGAGTGGTATTAACCACTCCGTTTAATTTAATGCTAAAGTCTTGCTTTATAGTTTTTTTTTGCTGATAATAAGATATAACGTTTTTTGTACATTTAATGAAAGTTTATTTGAATTTATCCATGTTAATATTCTACTTAAGGTATGAGAGGCTTTTTGTAAGAGCGGGTTTGGATTTTTATCGTTTATTAACCTTTAAACACTAATCTTTTTTTTGTACTTGAACACTAACCTGTTGTAAATGTTACCCCAATTTAAAAAATTAATATAAAATACATAATTTAAAATTTTATTAAATGTTACTAAAAAACCTTTTTTTATAACCTATTTTATTAACTACAGTTATAAAATTAAGAAATTCAATTAATTTTTTGAATAATAAAAATTTTTCAAAAAAAAATTCATTTAAAAAAAAAATCAAATAAAAAGTGAAAAAAAAAAAAATTTTTTTTTTTTTTTTTTTTTTTTTTATTTTTTATTTTTAAAAATTTTTGCTTCCGGTACCTAAGGGAAGATGTAGTACCGTCCATTCAGTTGCATTTTGACCTCGAGGAACGAAATTACCTTTCCAAAATAATACTAAAATACTACCTCCTCTATCACTAACCTGGGGTAAAAATGACTTTGCACAAAAATAACTTAAAAACTAATTGGGTTAGCAACACTGAAATACCTTTTCCTGTTAGGCCAGACATTCATTTGAAGGTACTGAGAACCACAAAAGTGTAGCTCAAAAATATCGTATAGAGACAGAGTGTAATAGAGGTGTGGGGTATATATTACCCCAGGTAGGTGTTTAAGGGTTAGTATCGATATATTGTCGGCAAATGAGATAGAAAAGGAATCATGAGAATTAAACAAATCATTTGTATATAGAGTAAATAATATTGGTCCCAAGATAGAACCTTGTGGCACACAAGTCGTTGCTAGCGATTGATAAGAGTGAGTTTCACCCAATTTTAAATACTGAGGCCTTTTAGTTAGGTAGGATCTAAACCATTGCAATGGGTTACCAACAATGACCATGAAATTCATTTTCCTTAAAAGAATGTCATGGTCAATTGAATCAAATGCTTTTGTAAAATCTAATAATAATAGCACAGATGAATCTTTTCGTTCAATGTTTTCATAAATAATGATTAAAAAGAATGAAAAACAAGAAGCGAGAAATTGTAAGAAATGATACAACTTAAAAGGTTTGTTTTAATCCTAGGTTAGGCCTAATGCGCAGGTGTTACTAGCTGTTAGGTGTAAACTTAACCCTAACAAATTTTAATCCTAATCTTAGGCCAAATGCACATGTAGCACTTGTTGTTAGGCATAACTTAAGCCTAACAAATTTTAAGCCTAATCTTAGGCCTAACGGCACCCTTTTCTTATTTTAGGCCTAATGCACAGGTGTTATTTTTTCTAGGCTTAAACTTAATTCTGACGACCACCTATCTCTATTAAAGAATTTATTTCAAGTATAATATAGGAAAAAAAAGTATGAATTAAATAAAAATTAAATAATAAAGAAAATAATAATAATAATAATAATAATAATAATAATAATAATAATAATAATAATAATAATAATAATAATAATAATAATAAAAGGCATTTCTAAAAATGAGATGCTAAGGATATGAAGTTTAAAAAAAAAAAAAAATAGGAAGTTTTTTCCATTTTAGGAAGGATTTAGTAAAAAAAGTCATAATTGGAACCTGGAGGATTTGAGCCCTCATAAAAAACTCTTCAGCGATTCGATTTATGTTATCTAAATAATTTTATAAATGTTTAGACTTTAAAATATTTTCGTTTCATAACCATAGAAAACGTTTTCTCACGGTTATTTATTGTGTTACCTTCATCCCAAAAACACCATCAGGGTGCTACTGCGTACAAATATACTACCTGACGAAATTGAAACTGTATATACCAGAATACTAAACTAGTAAAAAAATTTAGCTATATTTAAAAATTACAAGAAACTTACCAAAGCTGAAAAACGTAATTTCCTAAAAAGAACTTTATTTGCAAAGCATATCTGTGATGTGAAGTTCGTTTAATCTTATTAAAAAATTGATTCCTATAAGAGAGTCTCATAAACGGAAGTTACGTCGTTTAGCAACATCCTTAAGTAACTCACTCGAAAAAATAAGTAGAAGAGATTTGTAAGTAAAAAGAAAGTTACAAATACTAGGGACATTTCTACTTTTATTATTTTCTGTTGTTACTCCAATATTAACTAAACTGCTAACTTCCAAATAATGAAAAAAGATAGTTGCAATATCATACTTAGATCATGAGAAAATGAATATTAATAATAATAATAATAATAATAATAATAATAATAATAATAATAATAATAATAATAATAATAATAATAATAATAATAATAATAATAATAATAATAATAATAATAATAATAATAATGATGATGATGATGATGATATTCGTTCACGGAACTATCAGCAGCATTTACTTATAACATTATACGAGCCTAAAATGGAGAAGCTTCAAGGATTGAAAACGAGCTTACGTCAATTTAAATTTCAATATGAATATTCATGAAAAAAGTATAAAGCATCAATATGTATTGCAAAAATTAATAAATTTAATTAAATGTAAAATATGGACATGATAATGAAGTTGTATCGGTTCCTAAAAATAAAGTTAAAGATGGTAATGAAAAAGATTTGAAAAACAATTTTTGAATACAGTCTCCCTTTTTATTTGAAGAATAGAAGCATTGCACTATTCAATACTTTAAAAAGTCAGATAATGTGGGATAAAGCAGGACAACTTATAATTGATGTTGAATCTATCATAGGGTCAAATATAATTGATTTGATTTCTGATCTTCTTTGTAACTGGCTAGAATTCCTATAACATGTTGGCCTATAATAAAACAAAAACTTAGAAATATTAATTTCCTGCGAAGTTTGACATTGAATACAGTCAGGTTAGATGATTTGGAGAATGTACACGATGCAACTGAAGTTCTAACTTCAAACGTTCCAAAAGTTAAGACGTCATCCTCCACTCCTCCGTCAGGCATAATTTGAACGAGAGTTGGGAAGAATTCATGCACTTTGGTTAAAAGATTAAGAAAACAAGCCAATGTTATGTGAGAATGGTTAAAACTCAGACTTTTTATTAGGATTACCAAAATATGTTTTTATGAACACCTGAACTTTGGGCCTAACGCATTTATTAGGACCACCCTTGTAGAACAGGTGATTAATGTCCTTTGCTGTTTAATCTTTTATATTTCAAGAATGATTAATGACATTAACAAAAAGAATGAATAATGACACCAACACAAATGAATGATTAATTACATTAAGACAAAAGGAGGATTTATGATAGAAAACACCTGACCTAACGCTCATATTGAGGCCACCGATGGCGAACAGGTGTTCTTTCCTGTTTAATCATGCATGGTCAAAAATGAATAATGATACTAACACAAAAGAATGATTCATGATTTTAGCACAAAAGAATGATTAATGGTTAAAAACATCTACTATTTAGGTTTAATGTAGGCATAATAAAATGTTAAAAACCTTTTTGTCTTTATAGTACACACCTGGGCGACTAAGCTTATATTGTAGGAACTGATATTTATCCCCTTGTCGTCCAATTATTGCTGATAATAACTCAGATACATCCAAACTTTCGAGATGGTTTTCTTGCAATCTGTTTTCGCTAATTGACAAAATTTCCAAATCAAATGTTAATAATTCTTTAGACTTTCTGGACAAAATAATACTGAATATTGCTGGAAAAAAAATTCTTTGTTTTGACGTTGTATCCCTTTTCCCCGAAGTGTCGATGGAACTAACCTTAACTTACCATAGAGATTTTGTAGAAAGCATCCTAATTTAATAAATATACCAGTTCTAACATTTTCCGACATTTAACATCTTTGTTTGGAGTAATTATTTTGCCTTCAATATCAATTTCTATCGCTTAACATCAGGAATCCTTATGGGTTCCTCCATCTCGCCAGTATTAGCAAATATTTTTATGGAGTTCTTTGAAATTAAGTTCCTTCCAGATTTTTTGACCTAGCACAAATTGGTTTAGATATGTGGAAGACACTTTCGTAGTTTTGGATGAGAAGATTGACATTGAGAATATGGTTAATGATCTTAATAGTCATATTCTTTCTATTAAGTTTACTTTTGAAACAGAAATTAATGGCAGCATTCCCATATGAAACGGACCAACTTTAATCTTGACTTCAGCTTTTACCATAAGCTTGACCATTCATTTGACTATATTCATTGTTTTTCAAGCCATACATTATCTACTAAAAGTTTTATAATGTCAAGCAAGTTTCTCGGCGCTCGCCGTCTTTGCTCACCACAATATTTGGACAATGAATTAACTTTTCTTAAAAGTAATTTTAGAAAATTAGGTTATAAAGGAAAATTTCAATTCGAAATGCAGTATTCAAGGCTGAAAAGAGATTCTATAATTTTAAAGTTAAAAACAAATTCTCTACTGATAATTTACTTAAACTGCCAACCACTTTAAATTTAAGTATAAAATCTTTACTGCCACAACATATTAACATAGTTTATGGCAACAATTACAATATTAATTTTTTTTTTCATGGCAGGTGTGTAGATAAAGGCAAAACTAATGTCAATGCTGTTTACGCCATTCCTTGTAGAGATTGTTCAGGGTGTAATATTGGTGAGACTGATGATTTTACACGTAGCATTTTAATCATCAGCATGATTATAATCTAAGAGTGGGCAACGAACAAAGTGCCGTATCAGCATAAAAATGAAATAACCATAGAATATTTATCACAGATGCCAGGGTGATCTGTAGAGAGAATGAAATCTTAAGAAAACTGATGGAATCATTTGTTATTCATAAGTCTCCTCTTTTAATAACAATATAATAAGTTTGGATGTTGAAAGATTTGCAATTAAGAAGTTTAAAATTAATCCCAAAAGGAAAAAATTATTTTTTTCTTATATATAAAGAAGCATTATTTTGAATATATAAATATATATAGATTGTTGAAAATTTTATATCGGTGTCTTTTTTTTTTATTTTTTATTTTTTATTGTTGGTTGTTTTATAGAGTTGCAGGTGAGCGCTTGTACTTTTATTTTCTGACACTTGGGCCTGGTCTACGTTTTAATTTTTGAATTTTACCTTTTAACTCTTAACTTCTTTTACTTTGGCTTGAAAAGGGACGTTTGTCCAAAAACGTTGGCCATTACATTTATTTTACTACTGTGTTATTTTAGTATATATATATATATATATATATATATATATATATATATATATATATATATATATATATATATATATATATATATATATATATATATATATATATATATATATATATATATATATATATATATATATATATATATATATATATATATATATATATATATATTATATATATATATATATATATATAATATATATATATATATATATATATATATATATTATAATATATATAATATATAATATATATATATATATATATATATATATATTAATTATATATATATATATATATAATATATATATAATTTTGATAATATATTATATATATTATATATATATATATATATATATATATATATATATATATATATATATATATATATATATATATATATATATATATATATATATATATATATATATTATATATAGTTATTTTTATATTTTTTTATGATATTTGTTTTCTATATTTTTATCGATATTATTTTTATTTCGATATTTATTTTAATCGATACTTTTTACCTATAATTAGCCCTAGGCTACTATGTCTCTCGCAAACGTTCTTGTGTACGTTTAGGTCTCTTTACGGCAACTTCTGTGTAGGTTAGGCCTCCTTTTACGGCAATTTCGGTAGTTCAGGTTATGATAAGTCGAATTAGTTCTGCTAGAAAAGTAAAGTAATAATAATTGTGTGTATGTCTAGTAATAGTACCTCTACCTCTGGCAACTCTCTGTTTACGATAGGCTTCTCGATATTTTCGATTTCGATATTTTTTAACAATCGAAACTCATAAACAATCTCCACCTTTACCATATATATATATATTATATATATTATATATATATATATATATATATATATATATATATATATATATATATATATATATATATATATATATATATATATATATATATATATATATATATATATATATATATATATATATATATATATATATATATATATATATACAATGTACAGAAATTGTAAAAAAAATATATCAAATAACACTTACAAGGTTAAAAGCTTTTTCGAATAATAAATATAGCCAAAGACCTGATTGTAAGTAAAATTACTTACGAAATAATTACAAATTAAGAAAACAGTAGCCCACACCGAAAGTTTGACTACAAACTAATGCTCTCTATAAATTTAGGAAGACTGTACGATTATTAAACCCCAACGAGACTGTCAAATAACCAAAAAGGATTTGTATGATGAAAATTTATCTCCAAGAAGTCACAAATCAATTGTAAAGTAAAAATCAGGTTCCTCTTGTAAGTAGCGAAACAATTTCACATGATTTCCCTCACAATCCAAAGCAATTTTTCTTTCCCTCTCCAACATACAAGATGGAAAATGGGCAGTTTTAGCAAATATGCAGACACACACATATACACTCACAGCTCGAGGAAACAGCACTATAAATATCTATTTAAAAAGAGTTAATTGTTTTGTGAGATGAGGTCATAAATTAATTAAATTATATTAATAATATAAAATATTTTGAAACAGTTCTCGAACATGATTTGGCAGATATACTTAAAACAGAACAAATGATATTATGGTTCAAATTCATTTATCATACAAAATTAAGAAGAATTTTTATAGTTTTTAACTTTGAAGGATGATTTGAAAATACAATCGCATCTCATTAATAACTTGTTAAAAGAAAATGTTTAATGTCATGAAAATATGATAGGGTCAAGAGTATGATGATGTTGATGCAATGATGATTGATTTTAAAAAGAGTTCCATCTTTTGTGAAAAATATTTCCATGCTCATTATAAAGCTTACGTCTTAATTTTAACAATATCTCACGCTTCTAAGTTCTCATCAATTCAATTTTGCTTTAGTATCGCAAGTAAATGAAACTCCGAACTAAAAGAATTTATTAAAACTTATCGTAGTGACCATAAGAATGTATCATTTTTTAGTTCATGTGAAGTAAGGAAGGTTTAAAAACCTGAAACTGAAAAGACATATAAAGAGCCCTAAGTATTTGTCATTCATGCTCTAGAAAAAAATTGAAGAAATAAATAATGGGCAAGCTTTAAACCAAGCACTTTGATTTTTAAATCCTGTGTAGGTGTACAAATTTTTTTTATTGTATTATTTCTAGAGAAAATGCTTTCAAATACAATATACGAACTTCACAAATAGTTGAAAGGAAAGCTGTGATATAGCAGATTGCATTTAATTATACATAAAAGATATAAATTACAGGTCTTTTATTTTTCACCATTTACCTGTTATATATATATATATATATATATAATATATATATATATATATATATATATAATATATATATATATATATATATATATATATATATATATATATATATATATATATATATATATATATATATATATATATATATATATATATATATATATATATATATATATATATATATATATATATATATATATATATATATATATATATATATATATATATATATAATATATATATATATATATATATATATATATATATATATATATATATATATATATATATAATATATTTCCCTTTCAAACGAAAAATTTTTCCTTTCCACCTCAATCTTAATAAAATTTTCCTTTCGTTATTTTTAAAACTTTTTTTTTTCTTCAAATCTCGGCTTTAGTATTACATAGAAATATGAAGAGCCACCTAATAAAAATAGATGAAGCTTCTATTGTGTCCTCTGTTTGATAAAGCAACTCTTGAAAATTGATGGAGTTTTTCATGATAAGGAAAACTAAAAATATGACCAGCACTATTAATATTGATTAGAAGACATTCAATGCATCGAAAAAGTGCTTACTAATATTGTTGAATCTAAGTCGCAGTTGCCAATGCACAAGTATTGAATAATTTTCGAAAAAATTAATTTTTTTTTTCGATTTTCTGTTAGTATTATTTATCGTTTGACAAAGTGGGTCTAATTCAAGCTCTAAAAGTAAGCAAGTTTTAATTTTTTTAGTATTTTAACTTTTTTATATTTTTTTTAATTATATATATATATATATATATATATATATATATATATATATATATATATATATATATATATATATATATATATATATATATATATATATATATATATATATATATATATATATATATATATATATATATATATATATATATATATATATATATATATATATATATATATATATATATATATATATATATATATATATAAAGAGTTCCTCCGTTGTTGATAATTTTTTTTCTTCAATGTTAATATCTTTTTAGTGTTTTACTTTGTATATTTTTAATTATAGTGGTTTTAAATACTAAGTTATATTAATAGAGAGTGAGCGAGTTAACTTTCTTTAAAGATCAATTAATATAATATATATATATATTATATATATATATATATATATTATAATATATATATATATATATATATATTTATATTAATTTCCTCTGGTGGGCAAAGGCCAGAGGCCCATTAATATTTCACCAGAGTTAGGGGGAGAGTCGGGAACATGGTCAAATTAAACGCCAACATGACCTGATACACGGCGTTTGAAGGTGCATAAGTCATAGGAAGTTGAAAAAATAAATGAAGGAAGTGTGTTCCAGACTTTACCATTAGAGTACATGTAAGATTGAGCATAGCGGTATAAGTCTGGGGTCAGAGAGTTTTACAGAGAAAGGATGAGACTATGTGGAAAGACGAGTCGCATGAGCCCTTCTCACTGGAAGGAGGCATGCGACGAGAGAGTTCAGAAGAGCAGTGTTCATTGTAATAGCGATATTATAGAGAGAGTGACGCAACAATTCGACCAGCAGAATTGGAGAAAATTATTGAGAGCAGGAGAGTTGATAAGGCGAAAAACTCTAGACTCCACCTTTTCCAGGAGAGCTGTGTGAGTGGAACCACCCCAGATGTGTGACGCATTCTCCATACAGGGGCGAACAACACCCCTACACAGAGCAAGCAACTTGGGTTGCGTAAAAAAAACCGCGAAGGCGCCATAGAACACCCAACCTCTTAGAAGCTTGTTTAGAAAGAGAAATAATGTAATCTTTGAAGAAAGATCACGAGAAAAAGAAACACCTAGAATATTAAGGAGAGATGAAGGTTTGAGTTGCGTGTTTTCGAAGAAGATATAATAGTTGTGTGGAAGATTGTGACGAGTAGAGAGATGGAGGAATTGAATTTTTGAGGCATTAAAACGACCATGTTTTCTCTGCCCCAACTTGAAATGAGTGATAGATCAGAGGTTAGTTGCTCCAAGGCCACCCTCCTTGCTTCTATTAACTGTTGCTGGGAGGGGCGCCTTTCAAAATGAAAAGAGTAATGAAGGTGGAGTCATCAGCATAGGAGTGGATAGGAGATGAAGTAATATATATATATTATATATATATATATATATATATATATATATATATATATATATATTATATAATATCTAATATATATATATATATATATATATATATATATATATATATATATATATATATATATATATATATATATATATATATTATATATATATATATATATATATATATATATATATATATATATATATATATATATATATATATATATATATATGCTCCTGCATCGACGGCATTCTATGTCTCCTTAATGAGTTCTACACCGAGCTCTTCCATCTCTTCCTTGATATTCCTCTTAGTCTCGTTCCCCCTGGTTTACATTCCATCTCTTCCTGGCTACTCTCCCCTCCTGCTCTAACTCCAGATATACCACCACCTCAGTCTGGCTGCGTCCATTTTATTCAGTGTGACCTTCACTCTAACCTCCTCTCTTATCCATTCGTTTTTCTGTCTATCTCTTCTGGTCCTTCCCACTATTGTTCTTAGAACATCTGCGCCTATTGTATTCTACTACCCTCCCTAGTGATCGTACTCCATATCTCTACTCAGCAAAATAAGATTGGTGTTAACACATTCTCAAAAATCACACTCTTCACTTCCACACTCACTCATTTGTCTATCTCTCAGTATGGGATACACTACTCTTACAGCTCCCAGTACTGAGGTATCTTACTTAAAATCTCCTGTCCATTTGTTCTTCGATTTCAAAATACACTTCCAGATACTTATATTTCTCCACCCTCCTTATCTAAGTTCTCTCCACAATTACTCTTAGCTCTTCCTCAACCTATTTCTCTCCTCGTTCCAACACTCCAAATCATCCACATATACAAAAATGTCACCGTCTGGGTCTCCTGTATTCTCCCTCACATTCCTTATCTCTATTTCAAGATACGCAATACACAAAATTGGTGACACCACGCTTCGTGTTAATTAACTCTGGTTCACACTTCAAACCATTCCTTATTTTCATATTCTGTTCTTACATTATACTTGCTGTTCTTATACAAACTTTCTAAAGCTCTTCTTAGTTTTTTACTCACAGCGTATTTTTTCGATAGTATTTTCCACAATCTTTCTCTCTGTAACGAGTCAAAGGCTTTTCCCAGATCTATATATGTTATATATGCTCGTTTATTGAATTCC